>JACGWL010000009.1:13535807-13841202 GCA_034509725.1 Sesamum angolense
AATAAAATAAAATGGAAAAAGGAGTTGAAAAAGGATTGATTGAATCTACATGTACAGGATACAATATGGAAACAATAGAAACTATACCATAAGCATCATTTTAAGGACCATAAAGAGTTGAGGAGACCTATAATTTTTACATGATACAAGATTCTATAATCTCGACATAGCATCAGTTTTTTTGATGAAAAGTTACCTAATGCATAAGTTTAAAAACACATGCCTGTAGCAATCACTGATGGATAAGATAAATTTTGAGGATCAAAAGAAAACTCCATAGAAGCTTTACATTGTTGCAAAAATCAAAGGTGCGTCTTTAAGAGAAGGAAAGCTGAAAAACCTTGATAAATCTCAAACTCTAAATCAGGGATTGGAAATACAAAAATTCAGGATATTATGACCAAGGAAGCAGTAGATGTGCAAGTCTAGTTTGTCAATCCCCTAATTTCTTCGTACCATCATTATCTTTCTCGAGCATGATCTTAAGAAATACACATTATCGTTATGTAGACATCTCCCATCTTTGTCAATATGCAAAACAAACCCTAATGTATCATGCATAAATAGATTTAAGCAATAGAAACATGTGAAATAACCAACACATAAATGGCCCAATGCCCTGATGTACCTATAAGAAAACCGCGCATAAAAGTCATCCTTAATTTGATGAGGATTGGACATATATGTATCATAGGACAAGTTGCAGGATCTTATGGAAAAATCATAAGCATTAGGAAAAAAAAAAAAGGCTATCATTTGCAGTACAAAAAATGCAGTGACAACCTCCAAATAAGTACTCAAAGCAGTAAAGAGACGAGTAATTTATCCATATCCAACCCAATATAGACAGGAGATGTGATACAAAAAATAATCAAATAAGACACACAAAACACTAAATGTAGAAAATGGCTAATAAGTTGACAACAAGAAATAGAGGGAGGGAATCAACATGAGACCTTTAGCTTCCAAGATGATCATAACGAACACCCTTGAGCTTGCCTCTTCTGTTGACTTCTGCCCCTCCTTCCCTTTTTGCTTTGCCTCGACTCTCAGGCTCCTACTCCTCATTCTTCTCATCATTAAGGGGTAAGTTAACCAATTTCACAATGAAGTCAAAACCAGCAAATGCAATGTAAAACCAAGGGGAAAAAAGTATGTCTTTTGAGCTTAATTTAAAACAAGAAAAGGAAATAACTATTTCAGTTGAACATGCTTCAACCAACAAAACAAAATACATCTGCAGACAACAACTATCATAAAACTAAGTGTATAATCAATCTTTACTAGAGTTTTCTTAGTCCTGCTCAAATACTACTTACTAAACTTTCATAGTAACAAAGGGTTCAATAGACAAAGTGGCATCGATAATGCATAAACTCTGGTTCCTTACCTAGGAAAAGACCTTATGCCATATCCTCCTAAAGTACATGATGACTAATCACATGTGCAAAAGAATAATCAACTTCACTATTTTTTAACCAATTAATTTCTTTTTTTGTTCTCATGTTCATGTGTACTGGCAATCCCTTACCTCCCGCATATCGTCTTGGGTCTCTATCCCTACTCTTACCAAAGATCCAGCCAATGACATTCCTTTACTTAATTTGTTAATTTTCCGCTAACTGTAGCACCAACATGTTGCTAGTCTCCCACATGTACCTCAACACAACTCAATCATTACTGTGAAAGGTGTTCTCTAGTACAACTCAATTAATAGCAACTTTCTTAGCAGTAAATAAATTGAACAGCTCCTGACTGGATCCAACAAAGTCAGTTCAACCTAGTAAATTGGCGAACCAATCCATTGGTGGCCCAAAACACACTAAAAGGAACAACAAAATCCACTGTGATTCCACAGTAAAGGCTAATCATAAAAGATGAATATATAACAATAGACTGCTGTAATTTTTAGCATTCTGAATACTTGATTTACCAATATATTCCTAGTCGGTTCAGTTTGGTTCTACTGAACAAACACCCCTAATCGAAAAGGAGAACATAGTTGATAAGACCAATTCGAGCTCGTAGCTAGTAATCAAAAGAAAAGGTGTCTTCCTCACTTGCAGTTGTAGCCATTGATACAAGAAAAAGGCATCCTCATCATTGGTCACTGAGAATAATCGATATCAATCAAAGCCCAATCAAAGTAAAGCTTCCCACTACTCTCAAAGCCCTATCAAAGTAAGCTATTAGCCAACGTGAAGTATTGAATCGTTAGTATTTAATCAAATAGTTAAATATAGACTAGTCAAATTATAGAAAGCACTTCCAAGATTATCTTTGTGGATTAGTAATTTTCAAACCACTACCACGTGGTAGTGTATTGCATGTCACAACTACTGCATGCATTGCATTGTAAATAGTTTGTGCATTTGCTACACTAAGTTTGTAACAATAAATATATGCTATAAGCATACAATTATATAATAAATAATTAAGTGCAACCAAAGTGAATGTGCTCTGGAGAACAGGCCATGCCTCTCGCCACTAATCTAGGATGGGAGTTAAGCACAATGAGCAAGTTGTTTCTTGTATTATGGGGTCACCAATTAGGTTTCATGTGGAATTGAATTTTTTTAAATGTGCATGTAAATTATAGAGAATTAAGATTTCAACTATATATTTTTCAATATAAAATTTGAACTCTGTGCACAGGATGCAGTGAAGCAGAACCCATTTCTCCCCTTTGATGCTCTTATGTAGTTTTTGACAATGTGATTGATATATTCACTACCCAGTACTTCCACCAGGTGGAACATCCCATAATCTATGTGATTTGGTGAATGAAAAATTCTATTTTAAATTCATTACCATTAACCAATGGAGGAATCTAGCAGCTAAAGCAAAATGAAACATATCAGAGAAAGATGCAGTACGGAGCTAAAGCAAAATGAACATATAACAAAAAGATGCATTAAAAATGGTTATCGATAACCTGCATGATCAAGGAGCGATGATGGTAGGAGATTGCTGAAAATTGCTCAACTCTTTAAACAAATTGAATCTCTTGATTAGGTTATCTATTGATATGAGTAATTTACCCAATCATTACAATTTTTGTCATAATTATTTCACCTATATATAGAAAATTGACCAATAGAATCATGCGTGAGAATGAACATATTAAAACCCTTTGGGCATTTATGGATGTAGGATGCATGGCGAAACCACATTTTTCTTTGTTTTTTATTCTCTCTTCAACTTTCTCGATATATCTACATTTAATATGGTAGTAGAGCAAGTTTATTTGACATGCACTACTTTTGCTTGTGCCTTGTTCTACTTGCACAATGTTCGACCGTGAAACTTTTTTTGTCTTCCAACATGAATTATAGACTAATATTTCATATTGAGCATCTCCTAACTATGTTGCATTAATCTATCTATTTTTCCTTATTTTTTCATATTGGAAGCCAATTCTAGACTAATATTTCCTATTGTCTCTCAACATGTGTGCGTTAATCTATCTATGTTTCTTTATTTTTCCACATTGAAAGCCAATGATTATGTCCTACATTATGGAGTAGTATGATTATCAAAAGGAATCATGGTGCATAGCGCGGTGAGAGCCACATTGCCATAGTTATTTGAGTCGATTAGTTTGGTAGCAAAGCTTGCTATTATATTAAAATCAATTACGAGATTTAAATAGCTTAATAATGCTCCTGGAGATTGATGAAAAGATCATAGTTGTTAAAGGAGCATGGCGCACAGGTGCCCTAGAGTCAGGGCACACAGCGTGATGTGCACCCACATTGCCATAGTTATTAATGCCAAGTCTTAGTGCGCACCATGGATAATGGAGTTGGGCTTGCAAAAGCCGCAAGGAAGGCATACCTTATTTGTTGCGCAAAGACAAGCCTTTTGCAAGCCCAACCTTGTTAGGAATTAGGTTGAACAGGCGATTGGCACAAAGGCAGTGCATGGAGGCGCAACTGCATAATTCGGTGCGCATGGGCTTGACATCGACAATGGCGCAGCGGAGACGGCGGCTCGGGTTAGGGCTAAGTGGGTAAAGCAGCGGGTGTGTTTCTCAGCCCTTTGTTTTGAATGAATAAATGTATATAATATATATTGTTAGGACTAGAGTAGAATTACAAACATGGTATGGTGTGATTGAACTTTCTACCAAAAAGATCAACTACAAATCTTCGAATTAATCTTCTAACAATATTTAATTATTTGTGCATTATTGATTTTAAAAGATATTAATGCATAAATATATAATTTATTTCTATAAATATGTTTCGTGCTTTAAAAGGTCTGTCATGTTCTATGGATCCAAGGGACCTCCACACTTTGCGACTTTAACAACTATGCACAATGCAAATTTGCATAAATAAAGAAGAGTTCAAGAAATTCAAGATCACTAAATAAATCCTACATATTTATAAAAAAGTGTATCATCTAACTCCGCTGCTTAATACGTATTAAGAAGGGATAGAAGACGTTATGAAGACACAAAGAGACGAATCAATTTGAAATGTTTTCTCTTCTTTCTTTCCAGCTTTTTTTCTTTTCTTCTTTACAAAAACATAAATCAAATGCTAGGCTAGCTGAGCCCAACCTTATTTAAACTGGCCGAATAGTCTTTAAAAAAATGGGTTTTAGCCTAATTTTTTGTATCTTGGGCTTTCAAAAGATATGGCATCGCGCCAAAAAAAGGTGCGATATGACACGTCTTTTGTGCACCTTGTACAAGCCCAACGCGATTTTACAAAAATTTAGATGGCTTGGACCATGGAACACTTTTTACAACTATGCAAAATATCTATCAAGAGCTCAAGTCTAGATTATTTTTAATTTTTCCATTATTGTTCATTAAGAAGGATTATTTGATCAAATTCCTACTTATTAGGGAATTAACTAAGGTAGGAGATTTCACGTGTTGAAGGATTAAGATGGACTCATGATCACAATGTGGAAGAATGCTTGACAAATTTTGGGACTTGGTACGGTCTAAAACGATACTAAAAACTGAATACCGAATTTTCAAGAAAATTAAAATCAAACACCGAACTAAATTTTTTGATTTGGTTTAGGTGCTAATAAATTTTCACTTTCGACTCAATTTAATCTGTACCGAATAATAAACACCCCTAGTCATAGGTCCAATTTTTGGTTGGACCTTCGCACCAAGCTTCCTTCTTCCTTGGGCTTCATATCTTAGGCATCAAGACTTTTCTTTTTAGGTCTAGCTAGCACTTCAAATCGCTCGATCCATTAAATCTTCATAAGTGTTTATGTTATGTTGGTACTATATTGAAAAATGAGATTATGAGAGATGGGCTGACCCACTACAATGGGGGGAGAGTCCTTGAACCAATCTTCAATTTGAACGAAGTGGGATTTAAGCTCCAAAATGGATCTTAATTGGGTTGCCCATTTATAGCACAAAACGTTCGCTTTGTGTGGTTTTGGGCTCCTTTCATTATACCATTTGATTTTATCCTTCATTTTATATGTAAGGTACTTATTCTTCTTTCTTCTTCATTTACTTCAGTCATTTCCATCCTCATTATTAAGGAACTGTGTAATTATGACGAAGTTGAACAACATTCAAATAACATTTACCCATGGCAACAGGAATTTATCAATTTACTCATTTTATGCCATTCAAGCTTCATCAGTTAGCTTCACAAGGTTTAGGATATTACATAGAGATTTTCAAGTTTGATGCTTGTCATAGTATTACATGTTTCAATATTTCCATAACCAAACAAGTGACGCCTCAATGGCGTGCAATTAAAAAGATAGGGCATCTTTATATTGTTAATATGTAGCTTTATGACCTTTTAATCAACTAAATTCCAATTTATACCTCCTCAGAAAGAAGGTATTCCTTCTTGATCTATTTCGTACTTACCAATGATGAGATTTTCAGTTTAAAGGGACTAAACAATTACGACGCTTATCGACCAATGATTACAAGCTAAAAAAATTACTATAGTTGTCTACTTTATGACTGAATACTTAAAGGTTAAATTTGGATGATTAGAGAATGTATTTTAAATGAGTCCATATCAAAAGAACCATAGTTCAAAACAAGAGTTGAACGATTTAGGACTTTCTAATATAGAATTATTTAAACAAATTCAAATGATTTATTATTAGAGATCCGAAATCCCTACCTTCAAATTCATTACTCAAACACAGCAAATAGAAGTTGGAATCTCTCCACATCTAAGGATTTTAGCATCATGCAACACAATGTGATACCCAGAGAAAAGCTAAGACGATAAATGCTCAAATATTTTGACTTCTGATCATAAAGGGGAACATTCAGAAACATTTAATTATATTGAGAAGTTATCACTAACCTCAGCTTCAACTTTTGAATCCTCATATGGTTCTTCTTCCTTTTGAAGCATTTCCTCTACTTTCCTATGTGTTGCGGAACCCTCAACACTCTCATCTTCAGGGAGGTGTAATAGGGCGATGATGCTGAATTCTCAATATTTTTTGGTCCCTGTAAACCATGAATGTTAAAATCATTTAGAAGAAAACACATAATTTTAGCCTCATGCAGGTTATTTTACTATAGATCACATAATTTAATAATTTTAGCATAACGCTCTCCATAATCGTAATGACACAATAAATTTAGCATAACACTTTATATATGTTCCGTATATAATTAATTAATATTAATACATATATATTCTATACAGACAAATGCATATATATAAGTACAATTAAGTTTGAAATGTCTATATTTGGTAACTTATTGCGAATATATAAATATAGAGAAAACTGTTCCAAGTGAATTGAATTAAATTCAAAAAACTAGACAAATTTCATACAAAAACATAGTATTACAAAGATATTATCAAATGCAATTGATAAGTGAACAAAAAATAATCTCTTTCTTTTTTTCTTTCAATCTCTGCATCGATCATGGGATAAAAAATAATATATATCGTATCATTCATTATGATATCTTGTGAAAACTTTAACGTAAAACTTAAAGTTCAATTATTACTAGATGGAATACTACTTTTTTTTTTTTTTCTTTTGTTGTATTCTATGCATTATGCAAATTATTCATAAAAAAGTCAAAAATATTTATATTTTCAATAGAAGGGATACTAAAATAACAATAAGTTGTTAACACAAAAAGTGAACTTAGAATGAAAGAAAAGGAATTAATACATAAAATAAAATTTGAAAAGTTTCTACCAGATTCAAACTCATGATTATGCTATTGCTGATAATCAAACCTATTACTCTCTTTATTTTTAAGAGTAGTTCTACAAGTTTAGTATGTAGCTTTAGGTGTTGTGCATTCCTCATAAGAAACTTTTATCACGATACTGAAATTTTATATTTCAATTTTGTACTTCTTTATTAGTGCATTTCATTTATCGTGAATGAAATTTTTAATTGTATTTCTTATTGTAAATAATATTCTTTATGTTTAATGCCGGTAGTCTTTCCTAGTAAAGTAAAATTGCATCCATTGACTTTATTAGAAAAATTATAAATATCAAGAAATAACAATTCAACATATAAACCTTTTATAATAATTTTATGGGTAAATTATATTGTGCCATTCGAACTATGTCCGTTTTTATTCTTTGGCATCTAAATTTTTTTTGTGTCAACTTACCATCTCAACTTTGCGAAATTTGCACTTTACCATATATGATCGTCTTTTTGGTGATTTTTTAATCGAGAAAACATCACATGCTATGCATATGTGAAAAATATCACATCAAATGACCTTTAAATATCACATGTGCATTGCATATGATTTTTTTTAACAAAAAACTTGGTGAAAAATAGTTATAAATGATAAAGTGTAAAATTTCGTAAAGTTCAGATGGTAAGTTGACACAAAAAAAAAATTAGATGTCAAAATGTAAAAATGGTCATAGTTCGAATGGCAAAATATAATTTATCATAATTTTATTTAATACCAATAACTTGAATTCTTTGTTTAAGAATCCAAATAACACTCAGAAGAACGAATAGGAAAATTTAATTAGTCATGAATTCAAAACTAATATAAAAGAATATGGATAATAATAATAGGCATATTGTGAAATATTATCTTTAACTCAAAAACATAATAACTTGTTCGTTGATTATTAATTATTTTCCACAATTTGTTAATGAAAAACTTAAATTTGTCAATATTATTTTGCATAAAATTAAAAATGTATAATAATCATACCTAGAAGTACACATAGAACTGTTACAAAAAGAATTAACCACTAAAGAAAAATTAATAAAGTGTCAAGAAATTATATTCAGAAAAGCAATTAGAATCTCAAGCAAAATTTTTATATATAGTACATTTTTGTGTGCACAGTTGTGTGCAAAAAGATACTGACTAACGATGGTAAACCTGTAATATTGAAAAGCTAAAATGAATATAAATATCTTTTAGCATAAAATTTTTTGAATAATAATTATATTTTTTAAAAAGTTGTATAATCTATTATGTACCATAAAAATAAAAAAATTCCTACAAAATTTCTATGAAAAATATATTAATCTGAATAACGAAAAGTAGTAGCAAAATAATTTTTTTATTATTATTTTTATTCTTGGTCACAATTACCTAAGCATTACTTGATTTATTGAATTGAGTTTAAAGAACATTTGCAATACATGCTACATGTGTACATTTTACTAGTATGCATAAATTGGTATATGCACATTCTTGATGGACATCCACATTTATCAAATAATTCATGCTAGCATGAAGCAACCCAACCACCATTAACATGCAAAGTATTTGTAGTTTTGTGATGGTGCATGTGCCTGTGGTTTAAACTATTTGTAGTTGTTCCATATAATGACTTACTGAAGTTGTGCCATCAGACTTCCCTCCTGCGAATGATGTTGGTAGGAGGAATAAGCCTGCTAACTCCGAATGCATCCATGACATAAAAGTCCTCTTCCACATACGTAGCAGGATCAAATTGATTGGGGTCAATCCCAATTATGCTGGAGAGATTGATAGTTGCCATCTGCAAAACATTAATATATTGCATCAGATAGGGAGTCGTGTAATTTCATTCACTATAGGAAACAAGAAGTAACATTGAAATAGCAAAGCATTGGAAGATTTTTTTTCCCTAATGTTTCTCACTACAACCAAATTTGGAGGACCACAAGAATACCTTTGTTTATCATATTGGCTCTAATCACATCAATTTAAGCAATAAGCTAAAAGAGGATAGGATGGTAAAGAGTTCAAGAGTGCTCTTAACATCAAATTTGCCTAATCACATAGACTTGAGGAATAAGCTGAAAGAAAAGTAAGAGATTAGGAGATAAGGATTTTGAATCTCCAATACAGCGTTATTCACTAATTTGGACTTATGGGTATCAACTCCTCCGAATATTTTAGTTAATTGAGATCTAAGCTAAATATCCACCCCTAATTCGAGTTCGTCAATCCAAATACAACCTAATGACAGATTTTGTTGAACAAGTAATGAGTACACTTGTATGACATGAGAAAAACTAGAATGAAGACAGTAAATAATTTCCCACTGCATATTTTTAGGGTAACACGCAAGCAAACGCTGGACGAGAAGAATTTGATATTTTTTATGTTTACTTCATAAAAATCACATTAGTATAGGAAATAAAACAAATAAAATCTTATTTTAGAGGAGAAGGCTTCAAAATAAAACAAGTAAATAATTTCCTCACTGCATATTGTTTTAGGGTAACACGCAAGCAAATGCTGGACGAGAAGAATTTTGGATATTTTTCTGTTTACTTCATAAAAATCACATTAGTATAGGAAATAAAACAAATAAAATCTTATTTCAGAGGAGAAGGCTTCAAAAATAATATTAAGTTAGAGAAAACACTCCTCCTTCCTTAAGCAACTCAAGGAAACAAAAATACAGAACACATGAAAACCATTAAAAGATGGTTGCAGGTTTTCCACAAAACTGAACCAAGCCATTCGAGCTATACAATGAAATGCTTAAAAGGAATAGGTGTAACTGCATACAGACTACATGTAGAAGTTTGTTTCATTGTTACGTGAAACTATTCTCTAATTAACTACATACTTAGTTATTAGACTATAAACTATATAAAGATTTTAGCAAACTTAAAAGTCATAAGCCTCAATGAGAGCAAAACATAAGATTGACCTGATCCGGGCAGGTGATGGAATGCGCAAAGGAATGTCAGACGCCATAAGAGGCGACCCTGCAGGAGGCACAACTGCTTTTCCCTTTAGTTTGGTCTTCATGCCTTCTTCTTGACTCCCTCGCAACTCACCTCCTTTTTGTACTTTGGACATCTCATCTTCATTCTCCACTGGGGATTCATCAGCATAATTCTTTTTGTACTTTAGAGATCTCTATATTAGAGTGACAAAGTTAACATAATTAGTATTATAAACTAAATGTGTTAATATGACCACAAAGAAATAGTAATGATTAAGGCTTCTGCTAACATTTTTTTCATAAACCCAATCATGGCTGCATATTCTTTTGGTTCACCTTCACCAGTGTCCCCAAAAACCTCATGGAAACTGAAGATAGAGCTGGATTCTTGCCTTTCTCATTTTCCAGTGATCTATAATGAAAGCCAAAACATCCAGACCATAAGCACAACAAATGAGTAATCACAGGGATGCAAGTTTTAGAAGGACATCAAATGAGTAATCACAGGGATGAAATTCTAGAAGGACAAAACACCTGTTGAATCACAACATCAAGTTTACCCAAAAAACAAGGATAAGGTAGTTGAAATAAGTGTAGGAGCGAAGACGTTTTTACAAGAAAAATATGAACAAACTTTTGCTTCCCATTAACCACCTTCCCTTCACCATTTTCGTTGCCCTTAACCATCCACACACACATAATCACAGCATTTATCTCTTATCAACTAATCAGAACTGTTTAAATAATAAAATTCAGCCTAATTAGAAAATAAAAAGGAAAAAAAAGGTTGAAAAGGAACTGATTGATTCTAAATGTATAGCTTACAATATGCAAACCATAGAAAATATACCATAAGCATCACTTTAAGAACCATAAAGAGTTGAGGAGGCCTATAATTTCTACAAGATAAAGGATTCTGTGATCTCACCATGGCATCAGTTTTCTGATGAAAAGTTACGTAATGCATAAGTTTAAAAGCATATGCCTTCAGCAATCATGATGGATGCGATCAAGTTTGAGAACCAAAAGAACTCCACAGAAGCTTTATTTAGCGAAGGAAAGCTGAAAAACTTAATAAATCTCAAACTCTAAATCAGGAATGGAAATACAGAAGTTCAAGATATTATGACTGGGGAAGCAGTAGATGTGCAAGTCTAGTTTTCCAATCCCCTAATTTCTTTATACCATCATTACCTTTCTCGAGCATGATCTTAAGAAATACACATAATCATTATGCAGAGATCTCCCATCTTTGTCAATATGCAAAACAAACCCTGCGTACCATGCATAAATGGATTGTTGCAACAAAAACATGTGAAATAAACAGCACATAAATGGCCCAAGGCTCTGATGTGCCTGTAAGAAAATAGTGCATAATAGTCATCCTTAATTTGATAAAGATTGGACATCGAGTGTATCATATGACAAGCTGCAATTTCTTATGCAAAACCATAAGCATTAGAAATTAAAAAAAGGGGTATAATTTGCAGTTGACAAACGTGGTGAAACCTCCAAATAAGTATTCACGAGAGGAAAGAGAAAAATTAGTTATCCACATCTTACTACCATGTAGACAAGCAATGTGAAAGAGAAAAATAATCAAACAAGACACAAAACACTAAATGTAGAAAAAAGTTAAAAAGTTGACAGCAAGAAATGAAGGGGAGGTACTTAGCACAAGACCTTAAGCTTCCAAGATGATCATAATGAACACCCTTGAGCTTGCCTCTTCTGTTGACTTCTGCCCCTCTTCCCTTTTGGCTTGCCTTCATTCTCACACTTTTGCTCCACATCCTTCTCATCGTTAACAGTAAATCAACCAATTTCAAAATGAAGTCAAAACGAGCTAATGCAATGTAAAAGCAAGGGGAAAAAGTATGTCTTTTGAGATTAAAACAAGAAAAGGAAAAACTATTACAGTTGAACATGGTTCAACCAACAAAACAAAATTTAACCATGGACAACAACTATGATAAAAAGGAGTGGATAATCCATCTTTGCTGGAGTTTTCTTAGTCCTACTCAAATACTACTTATAGTATCTTTCATAGTAACAAGTGGTTCAATAGACGTATCGATAATGCATAAACTCCGGTTCCTTGCCTAGGAACATACCTAATGCAATACACTCCTAAAATACATGATAACTAATCACATATGCAAAAGAATAATATAATTTAATATTTTTTTAACCAATTAACTACTTGTGTTCTCACATTAATACATACTATCCTCCTTGAGTCCTTGTCCGTATTCCCCAATCTTACCGAAGATGCGGCCAATGGCATCTCTTTCACTCCATCTGTTGATGTTCTCATCAACACATAATGTTCTCCAATAATTGTAGCACCAATGGCTTGTTGGCTCATCTAAGCTTTCTCCACATGTATCTCAGCATAACTCAATCATTACTCTGAAAGGTGCTCCCTAGTACAACTCAATTCATAACAACTTTATTAGCATAAAATAAATCAAGCAGCTCGTAACTAGATCCAAAAAAGTTAGTTCAAACTAGTAAACTGGCAAGCCAATCCATTACTGCCCCAGAACAAACTAAAAAGAACAAAGAAATCAACCATGATTCCACAATAAAGACTAAACCAAAGTGAATGCGCCCTCGAGAACAGACCACACCTCTCGCTACTAATCTAGGACGGGAGTTAACCACAATGAGCAAGTTGCTTCTTGTATTATGGCATCACCAATTAGGTTTCATGTGGAATTGAATTCTTTATATGTGCATGTAAAATTATTTTTCATAGAGAATTAAGATTTCAACTATATATTTTCAATATAAAGTTTGAACTTTGTGAATGGGATGCAGTGAAGTAGAACCCATTTCTCCCTTTGGTGCTCTTACATAGTCTTTTACAAAGTGAATGATAGATTCACAAGCCAGTACTTCCACCCAGTGGAACATTCCATAATCTATCTGACTTGGTGAATGAAAAAATTCTGCCCGAGTTTGAATTCATTACCTTTATTAACCCATGGAAGAAAAGAAAAATGAAGCATATCAGAGAAAGATGCAGTAGAGTGGTTGGAATTTGAGAGTTAAAGTAAAATAAAACGCAGCCCATAACCTGCATGGGCCCATCAAGGAGCGATGGTGCTAGGAGATTGCGGGAAATTTGCTCAACTCTTTAAACAAAATGCCCCCATTTTTGGAATCTCTTGATTAGGGTATCTATTGATACCAGTAATTTTACTCAATCACCACAGTTTTTATCATAATTATTTCACCAATATAGAAAATTGACCAATAAAATCACGCGCACGAGAGAATGAAGATATTTAAACCCTTTGGGCATTTATGGATGTAGGCTGCATGGCGAAACTATATTTTTCTTTGTTTTTTATTCTCTATTCAACTTTCTCGATATATCTAAATTTAATATGGTAGCAGAGCAAGTTTATTTGACATGCACTACTTTTGCTTTTGTCTTGTTCTACTTGCAGAATATTTGACCATGCAACTTTCGCCGTCTTCCAAAATGAATTATAGACTAATATTTCCTACCTGTGCATTAATCCATCTATTTTTCCACATTGAAATCCAATTCTAGACTAATATTTCCTATTGTCTCTCAACATGCGTGCATAAATTTATCTATGTTTCTTTATTTTTCCACATTGAAAGCCAATGGTTATGTCCTACTATTTTATGGAGTAGTATGATTGTCAAAAGGAATTTTCTTGAAGATTCTCATTTTTTTTCAAGTTGAATACTTCATATTATATTGCATGCTATGGGCGAGTGTTGAGAATCAAGAAATCAATTTTATTTATTTCAAAATGCACCAAATTGGGGTTTTGTAATTTGTTTATTGTAATTTTGATTAATAGGAGTGATTTACATTATATGGATTAGCTTTATCACATGATTATTAGGTGATCTATGTCCAAGTCACTGGGGTTATCATAACTAAGAGATAACAAATATATTTTGCCGTTTGAGCTTAAATGTAGGCCGATGGCCGAACCTAAGCTCTTCAGTTTTCTAAATGCATATAAACTTCTACATTTTCATATTAAAGTATTTTAAACTAAAAACCATCTAAAGCTTATGTTGCACTACATTAAAAAAGTTGAACATCTGCAATTAGAGTCAATTACTTTGGAAGAAAAGCTCTATTATATTGACATCAATTACTAGATTTAAATAGCTTAGTAATCTCTGGAGATTGATGAAAATGATCATAGTTGTTAAAGTTGCATTGTGCATCATGGCACAAAAGTGCCGAGTCATGGCGCACAACACGATAAGCGCCCACATTGCCTAGTTATTTAAGTCGATTAGTTTCGTACAAAAGCTTGCTATTATTGAAATCAATTACAAACTTAATAATGCTCCTAGAGATTGATGAAAAGATCATACTTGTTAAAGGTGCATGGTGCCTTAGAGTCATGGCACACAGCGGTGCGCGCCCACATTACCATAGTTATTAATGCTACACGCGCGCAGTGCGCACCATGGCGCAAAATAGAGCTGGGGTTGCAAAAGTCGCAAGGAAGGCACACCTTATTATATTGTGCAGAGGGGTGCCATTTGCGAGCCAAGTCTTTTTTAGGGGGTGGGCTGAAGGAAGTTTCACTTTTGGGTGGTGTCAGGCTATGCGGACAGGTGCAATGCATGGAAGCGCAACTGCTAATTCAATGCATATGGGCTGCGTTCGGCAGTGGCGCAGTGGAGACGGCGGGGCGCAGGTTAGGGCTATAGTAAAATTACAAACATGGTATGATGTGATTGAACTTTCTACCAAAAAGATCAACTACAAATCTCTGAATTAATCTTCTAACAATATTTAATTGTTTGTGCATTATTGATTTTAAAAGATATGATGCATAAATGTATAAATTATTTCTATAAATATGTGTCGTGCTTTAAAAGGTGTGGCGTGCTTTATGGAGATTTCACGTGTTGAAGCATTAAGATGCACTCATGATTGCAATCTAGAAGAATGCTTGACAAATTTTAGGACTTGGTATAATCTAAACCCATACTAAAAACTGACAAGAAAATTAAAATCAAATGCTGAACTAAATTTTTTGGTTTGGTTTAGGTACTACCAAATTTTCGCCTTCGACTAGATTTAGTAAGTATACCGAATAGTAAACACCCGTAGTCATACGTCTAATTTTCTATTGGTTCTTCCGCACCAGCCTTCCGTCTTCTTTGGGCTTCAATTCCTAGGCCTCAAGACTTTACTTTTAGGTCTAGCTGCACTTCAAATTGCTCGATCCATTAAATCTTCATAAGTGGTTAAGCCATGTTGGTACCATTGAAAATGAGAGATGAGTTGATCCACTGGAATGGGGGGAGAGTCCTTGAACTAATCTTCAATTTGAACAATTGGGGTTTAAACTCCAAAATGCATCTTAATTGGCTTGCCTATTTATACCACAAAAGGTTAACATTTGATTTTATCTTTCACATTACATATAAGGTACTTATTGTTCTTTCTTCTACATTTACTTCAGCCATTTCCATTGTCATCGTTAAGGAACTATTGTTATTATTGTGAAGTTGGACAACATTCAAATGGCATTTACCCATGTCAATGTGAATTTATTGATTTACTCATTTATCAAGCTTCATCAGTTAGCTTCACAAGGTTTAGGATATTACCAAGAGATTTCCATAACCAAACAAGTGATTACTCGGTAGCATGCAATTACAAAGATAGGGCATCTTTGTATTGTTAATATGTAGCTTTTTGACCTTTTAATCAACTAAATTTCGATTTATACCTCCTCAAAAAGAAGATATGCCTTATTGATGTGTTTCGTACTTACCAATGATGAACATTCAGTTTAAATGGACTAAAAGATGGCATCGCTTGTCGACCAATGATTACAAAAAGAAAAAAAAGACCAATTGTCTACTTTATTATAGAATACTTAAATGTTAAATTTGGATGGAAAGATTTAGAGAAAATATTTCAAATGAGTCCATATTTAAAGAGCAATAATCTCAAAACAACAGTTAAAGGATTTAAAATTTTCTAATATGGAATTATTCAAACAAATTCAAAGGGTTTTTTATTATAGATCTTCAAAATTTATCAGTAAATAGAAGTTGGAATCTCTCCAAAATTTATCGTCCTGCAACATAATGTGATGCCCAAAGAAAAGCTAAGATGATGAATGCTCAAATATTTGAACTTCTAACTATGAAGGAGAACTTTCTCGAGCATTTAATTATGCAGAAAAGCTATCACTAACCTCAGCTTTTACTTGTGAATCCTCATAAGATTCTTCTGTCACGGAAGAAGGCATAACTATCATCTTTCTTGAGATTAGTCCTTGAGATTGATAGATCCCCTGCATAGGAATGTAACACAAGATATGAAAAGTTAACTTACAAGCTAATTGAGATGATTTTTCCGGTGGCTGCCGATTTGGAAACAAAAGCATCACAATGTGATATTTAAATAAGGCCCAAAGAGACAAAAGGGAACTATAGAGAGGCAATTCTTTTAAGTCAAACGCATCAATTGGGCAATAGCAGACAAGAAGCACCTGTTCATGCCTAAGGAAAAGATATGACTCAATGCCCGTGCATCTTGCTCAGATATACCAAAAGCTTCTTTTCCTATTAACAATTGCAAACTCCATCTGACCAGATCAAAAGCGAGCGTTGCTTTCACCTGCATGCACATTTGCTTTTAGATCATTAGATATGGTTGCTTTCTATAAATCTGGCAATAAAATCTAATAAGAAGTGAAAAAGTCATATGTTCCTCCGACTTACAAAGAAAATTAGCTCTGCAACATCAGAAGCTCTCTATGTTCTTTGCACAGCTTCAAATTTCTTGAACACTTTAAATTTGGTAATCTACTGATTTTGTGAATTGTGATTTCATGTGGGACTTTTAACCAAAAATCTATTATACTATATTTAAAAGTATGAGTACTCATAAAAGCTTCTTTCTTTCTTTGGGCCCTAAATTAACCTTACAATATTATTATATTAAGGGAAAAAATAAAATAACATATTTATTTGATTCCTATTAATTATTTTTATATTTAATAATCCCTATTAATTAGTTTGGACATTATCTCCATAATGTAATAAGGTGAAATGAGTAAAAGAATCAGGGAAATTGGGAAGGCATGCACTTTTGTCTCTATCTTAATCTTTATTATTACAAAAGCATGAAGATTTTTTAAGTATCTAATGAGACTAATGTCCTAAATATTATTCGTAGCAATATTGATGTAAATCAACATTATTCCTTAGATAAAATGTTAAGTTAATAATTTTTGTTATTTTTAAATATCGAATGGAAACTTTGATTTGCAACAATATTTTATGAGTTCATTAAACCTATATAGATATTTTTGTAGAATATATATTTTATAATTGGTTTTCTGAATACATCTTCATGCATGTATATGCATATTTATTTTAAAACATTTATATAGGTATTCACATCTATATGTACTTATTATATATGTCCATATATAATTAATATTTATATTAATATACATATATGTTCTATACACACAAATGCATATATATACGTACAACTAAATTTGAAGTGTTCTATATTTCGTAACTTATTATGCATATATAAATATAGAGAACATAGTTCCAAGTGAATTGAATTAAATTCAAAAAAACTAAACAAAGTTCATGCAGAAAACATAGTATTAAAAAGATACTAAATTTAAAATTTAGACCTAAGCAAAAAAGTACTTATAATTTTTTTTATCAAATGCAATTGATAAGTGAACAAAAAATAATCTCTTTTCTTTTTTTCTTCGCATCCCCACATCCATCATGGGATGAAAAATAATATATCGTATCATTCGTTAAGATATCTTATGAAAAATAATATATTGTACATTGCTTATAAGAAACTTGTATCACGATACTGGAATTATATATATTTCAATTTCATACTTTTTCATTAGTGCATTTCATTTTGACATGAATGAATTAAATTTTTAATTGTATTTCTCACTGTAAATAATAATCTTTGTGTTCAATGCAAGTAGTCTTTGCACTAAAGTGAAATTGCATCCCATTGATGTTGTCACAAAACTTTAAAATATCAGGAAATAACAATTCAACATATAGCATTTTTATAATGTTATTTAATACAATTAACTTCAATTCTTTGATTAAAAATCCTAATTACAGTCAAAAGAACGAATAGGAAAGTCTAGTTATTCATGAATACGAAACTAATATAAAAGAATATGGATAATAATAATAGGCGTTTCGTGAAATATTATCTTTAACTCAAAACATAATAACTTGTTCATTGATTATTAATTATTTTCCACAATTAGTTAATGAAAAACTTAAATTTTTCAATATTATGCATGAAACTAAAAATAAATAATAATTAGACCTAAAAGAACACATAGAACTATTACAAAAAGAATTAACCACTAAAGAAAAATTAAAAGAGTGTCAAGAAATTATATTCAGAAAAGCTATTAGAATCTCAAGCAAATTTTTATATATTGTACATTTTTGTGTATACCTTTGTGTGCAAAAAAAATACCAACTAAAGATGGTAAAACCTTTAGTATTGAAAAGCTAAAATAAATATAAATTTTTTTTAGTATAAATTTTTGAATAATAAAGATATTTTTTAACAAGTTGTATAATCTATTGTGTATTAAATGAAATATAAGTAGTAGCAACATAAAATTTTATTATTGTTGTTCTCGATCACGATTACTTAAACATTACATAATTTATTGAATTAGTTTAATACTATTTTTCATGAACTTACTATTAAAACAAACATATGCAATACATGCCAAGCGTGCACATCTAACTAGTATGCATAAATGGGTATATACACATTTTCTTCATGGAAAACATCCACATCTATCAAATAGTTAATCCTGTTACTAGTTCATGCCAGCATGATGCAACCCAACCACCATGAACATGCAATGTATTTGCAGTTTTGTGATAGTGCATGTGCCTGTATTTAAACTGTTAGTAGTTGTTCCATATAATGACTTACTGAAGTTGTGCCATCAGGATTCGTGACTTCTCTCCAGCGGATGATGTTGGTAGGAGGAATAAGCCTATTAACTCCAGATGCATCAGGGACATAAAAGTCCTCTTCCACATACGTCGCAGGATCAAATTGATTGGGGTCAATTCCAATTATGCTGGAGAGATTGAGAGTTGCCATCTGCAAAACATTAATATATTGCATCAGATAGGGAGTCGTCGAATTTCATTCACTACGGGAAACAAGAAGTAACATTGAAATAGACAAAGCATTGGAAGATTTTTTTTCCTAATGTTTCTCATTACAACCATATTTGAAGGACCATAAGAATACCTTCATTTATCATATTGGCTATAAATCACATCCATTTAAGCAATAACCTAAAACAGAACAGGATGGCAAGGAGTTCAAGAGTGGGTCTAAACATTTGCCTAATCACATCGACATTAGGAACAAGATCAAAGAAAAGTAAGAGGATTAGGAGATAAGGATTTTGAATCTCCAATACAACATCATTCACTTATTTAGATTTATGGGTATCAACTCCTCCGAATATTTTAGTTATTTGAGATCTATGCTAAATATCCACCCCTAATTCAAGTTCGTCAATCCAAATACAACCTAATGATAGATTTTATTGAACAAGTAATGAGTACAATTGTATGACAAAAGAATAACTAGAATGAAGACAATAAATAATTTCCTCACTGCATATTGTTTAGGGTGACACGCAAGAAAATGCTGGACGAGAAGAATTTTGGTTCATAAAAATCACATTAGTATAGGAAATAAAACAAATAAAATCTTATTTCAGAGGAGAATGCATCAAAAGTACTCTTAAGTTAGTGAAAACACTCCTCCTTCCATAAGCAACTCAAGGAAACAAAAATGTAGAACACATGAAAACCATTAAATGATGGTTGCAGGTAAACCAAACCAAGCAATTCGAGCTATCAAAGAAACGCTTGAAAGGAATAGGCGTAACTGCATACATGTAGAAGTATGTTTCATTGTTACATGAAACTATTCTCTAATTAACTGCATACTTGGTTATTAGACTATAAACCATATAAAGATTTTAGCAGATTTAAAAGTCATAAGCCTCAATCAATGAGAGCAAGACATAAGATTGACCTGATTCGGGCAAGGTGATGGAAAGCGCAGAGGAATCTCAGACACCACAGGAGGCGACCCCGCAGGAGGCACAACTGCTTTTCCCTTTAGTGTGGTCTTCGTGCCTTCTTCTTCACTCTCACGCAACTCATCTTCTTTTGGTACTTTGGAGATCTCATCTTCATTCTCCACTGGGGATACATCAGCATAATTCTTTTTGAACTTTTGAGATCTCTATATTACAGTGACAAAGTTAACATAATTAGTGTCATAAACTAAATGTGTTAACATGACCACACAGAAATAATAATGATTAAGGTCTTATACTAACATTTTTCTCATTAATCCAATCATGAACTACATATTCTTCTGGTGGTGTGTGTCCCCAAAACCCTCATGGATTACTGCAACTGAAGACAGAGCTGGATTCTTGCCTTTCTAATTTTTCAGTGATCTATAATGAAAGCCAAAACATCCAGAACATAAGCCATCAAATGAGTATTCACAGGGATGAAAGTTTTAGAAGGACAAGACCAGAGCTCTTGCTTGAATTACAGCATCAAGCTTACCCAACAAAACAAGGATATCATAATTGAAATAAGTGTAGGAACGAAGACACTTTTTATAAGAAAAATATGATCAAACTTTTGCTCCCCATTAAGCACCTTCCTCAGAATTTCCATTGCTCTTAACCATCCACACACACATAATCACACAATATATCTCTTATCAACTAATCATAACATTTCAAATAATAAAACATTCAGCCTAATTAGAAAATAAAAAGGAAAAAATGAGGTTGAAAAGGAACGGATGGATTCTACATGTACAGCTTACAATATGCAAACCATAGAAAAATACCATAAGCATCACTTTAAGAACCATAAAGATTTCAGTAGGCCTATAATTTCTACAAGATACAAGATTATGTGGTCTTACCATGGCATCAACTTTTGTGATGAAAAGTTACCTAATGCATAAGTTTAAAAGCATATGCCTTCAGCAATCATGATAGATGCGAGCAAGTTTGAGGACCGAAAGAAAGCTCCACAAAAGCTTTACATTGTTGAAAAAATCAAGATGCGTTTTTTAGTGAAGGAAAGCTGAAAAACCTGATAAGTCTCAAACTCTAAATAGGATATTATGAATGGGGCAGCAGTAGATGTGCAAGTCTAGTTTGTCAATTCCCTAATTTCTTTGTACCATCATTACCTTTCTCGAGCATGATCTTAAGAAATACACATAATCATTATACCGACATCTCCTATCTTTGTCAATATGCAAAACAAACCCCAATGTATCATGCATAAATGGAGTGTTGCAACAGAAATATGTGAAATAAACAATACATAAATGGCCCAAGATCCTCATGTGCGCATAAGAAAATAGTGCATAAAGTCATCCTTAATTTAATAAAGAGTGGGCATCAAGTGTATCATATGACAAGCTGCAGGTTCTTATGCAAAACCATAAGCATTAGAAATAAAAAAGGGTATAGTTTGCAGTAGACAAAACATGCTTACAACCTCCAAATAAGTATTCACAATAGGGAAGAGACAAGTAAGTTATCCATATCTTACTATCATATAGACAGGCCATGTGATGGAGAAAAATAATCAAACAAAACACACAAAACACTAAATTTAAAAAAAAGTTAAGAAGTTGACGGCAAGAAATGGAGGGGAGGGACTCAGCACAAGACCTTGAGCATCCAAGATGATCAGAATGAGCACCCTTGAGCTTGCCTCTTCTGTTGACTTTTGCCGCTCCTTCCCTTTCGGCTTTGCCTCCATTCTCAGGCTTCTGCTCCTCGTCCTTAGTGATAAGTTAACCAATTTCAAAATAAAGTCAAAACCAGTAAATGAAATGTAAAACCAAGGGGAAAAACTAGGTCTTCTGAAAGTAATTTAAAACAAGAAAAAGAAAAAAAACTATTACAGTCAAACATGGTTCAACCAGCAAATCAAAATTCAACCACGAACAATAACTATGATAAAAAAGAGTGGATAATTCATCTTTGCTCAAGTTTTCAATACTATTTATAGTATCTTTCATTGTAACAAGGGGTTCAAAAGACAAGGTGGTATCAATAATGCAAAAACTCTGGTTCCTTATTCAAGAACATACCTAATGCCATACACTCCCAAAATACATGATAACTGATCACATGTGCAGAAGAATAATCTAATTCACTATTTTTTAACCAATTAACTACTTGTGTTCTCACATTCATGCGTACTGACAATCCCTTGCCCCCCGCATATCCTCCTTGAGTAAGATGCTGCCAATAACATCTCCTTCACTCCATCGGTTAATGCTCTCATCAACGCATAAGGTTCTCCACTAACTGTGGCACCAATGCTTTGTTGGCTCCTTTAAGCTTTCTCCCACATGTACTTTAGCATAACTCAATCATTACTCTAAAAGTGCTCTATAGTATAACTCAATTCATAGCAATTTTATTAGCAGTAATAAATCAAGCAGCTCATGACTAGATCAGGAAAAGTCAGCCCAAACTAGTAAACCAGCAATCCAATCCATTACTGGCCTCAAAACAGATTGAAAAGAACAAAGAAATCCACCATGATTCAGTAAAGGCTAACCAGAAAAGATGAATAAATAACAGAACACTGGTGCTGATACTTTTAGCATTCCCAATGCAATTTACCAATATTGCTAGTCGGTTCAGTTCGATTTTACCAAATGAATACCCTAACTGAAAAGGACAACATAGTTGATAATACCAATTCGAGCTTGTAGCTACTAATCAACAAAAGAAAAAGGCGTCCTCCTCACTTGGAGTCGCAGCCATTGATGCTAGCCTTTTCATTTTCTCCCAAGGAAGGGTTTCGGTGTAGGATTTCTCCCGAATAGCAGTTCTACGATGACTATATTCCGACTACCAAACAAGCCAACAATGGAGTTCGAGATAGAACTAAGAACACACAGGTGTGATTTTTAGGAGTCTAAGTTCCCGAAAAAAATTAACCGAAGACAAGACTGTATGTCCCCTTTAAGAATTTCCCCCAGTCCGCTTGCATCTGCTTCTCTTGCATTGACTGCCCGACAGTATGAAAACGGGCGCGTCTTCCCTTCATCAATCACTAAGAATAATCCATACCAATCAAAGCCCTATTGAAGTAAAGCTTCTCCACTACTCTCATCCAAATACATTAAAGAAACTCAACCTTAGCAACGGAATCCAAGAGCTTGCAAGTTAGACTATGGAAGAAACACGGGAGAATCAGAAATCAATGAAAGACTATTCTAACCACATGTCTATCTTTAAGTCACATAAGTCGGATGCCAGGCCAGGAGCGGGAGTGGGAGAGTTGCAAAGTAATCCAAGCGTAATTTGATTTTTACATAAAAAGTGGTAGATTTCTTTGTAAAGTCCATGGTAGAATGTGGAGAGGGTAATATTAAATTGTATATGAACTAATCCTTGAATCCAAATTTCAAAATAACGAACACAAAATAAAGAAAAATATATATATATGTAGATATTGACAGGGTAAATGGCATAAAATTCTCTTGTATTTTTAAAATTTAGCTAAAATCTCCTGTATTTTTCAAAATATTCCATACTCTCCCCTTACGTTTGGTAAGCCCTAACAGCGTTAATTTTTTTGTTGAAGTGCACGTTATACCCTTCTTATAACAATCATTGATCTTCAATTGTAAAAACTGAACGATCCAGATCTTAAGTGGTTGTCACCTACGTGGACCGTCACCATTACCCACTCACCGAGGGGCTACGACGAGGTTTCCCCTGCCTAAAGTTTTTGTCTCCCCCTTCTGGAAAGGGCAGCGATCAAATGTGGGGAAACATCGCCCAAATTCAAGGCGATGTACCTTGTAGCTTAGACCTGGGCGATGGTGGTCGTCCAGGAAAAAGGGCGACCTTCGTTGCCCAAGCACCATCGTCGGCCATTATATGCCGGGGACGAAGAAGAAGGTAAAAAAAAATAGACTTTTTAATATTTAATTTAAATATTATTTATAGGGTAAATTATATTTTGCCATCCAAATTATGACCATTTTTACACTTTGGCATCTAAACTTTTTTTTGTGTCAACTTACCATCTGAACTTTACGAAATTTTACACTTTACCATTTATAACTATTTTTCACCAAGTTTTTTGTTAAAAAAACATTATATGCAATGCACATGTGATATTTACATTTGATGTGATATTCAAATATGCACAGCATGTGATGTTTTTTCAATAAAAAAATCACCAAAAAGACGATCATATATGGTAAAGTGCAAATATTGCAAAGTTGAGATGGCAAGTTGATAGTTTAGATGCGGGCATAGTTCGGATGGCAAAATATGAGATTTAATATAGAATATGTCAGCATTTATGCTTGCGATAATTTAAGAGCATAATTGGTACATAAGAATGGAATTAAGTGAGAATAGAATGAATTTAGGGATGGAATAGAGAAGCGAAAGAAATCGCGTTGAATAGCATTCTATGAGGGTATACACAATAAATTAGATAGTAATAAAATTATCATCCCTTAGTTGATTAACATAATTGATAATTAGAAAATCATTAGTAATAAAATAAAATTATTCTACATGTTGGGAATAACTAATACCTTTTTACGCCAGATAATGACTAATCCCTTATCTAAAGGGATAAGAATTCTCATAGGAATAATATCCCCAAACCTAGCATAACCATCAAAATGTAAGAATAGATTTGAGAATGCTCATTCCATTCCCACTTCATTCCTAAATTACAACCTAAATAGGAGGGGCAACGTCAAACAGACTAATTCTAGGCACTGATATTCAATTTAACACATAAGAAAATCAACAAAAAATACAAAATAGAGAACAAAAAAAGATACAAAACTATTGGGAGGAATATTAAGAATCTTCAAAATTAATTAAACAAAGTTTATAGTAAGGGAAAAATGCTATTCACCCCATTATACACAAAATCTGCAAAACAAACTGTGAAAAAAAAAATCAACAAATTACTTTCTCATGTTTTTTTAAATGAAGTAAAATACTTTTATGATCAAGAATGTAACGCATGCCCTCTTTCGCATTCGGGCATATTTTTTAAACAATAAAATATTTTTCTTTTTGAAGAATAATATAGTGATTTAATATTATATATTTATATAATAACATTCTTTTTTCTATGTTCGTCGTCTTCCTCCCTTCGCCGGACTACCGCCGCCGCCCCCCTCTCCTCGCTCCCATCCCCTTCAAAGCCGTTGTGCTCTCCTCCTCCTAATCCGCCTCCCACACCCCCTCCCCCTCCCCTCCCTAGATCCGCGCCCCTACCAATCCCCCGCCTAGACTCACTGCCCATTCTCGTCTCCCCGCCCACCAGCCGCCCTAGACCTGCTACCCGTGGCCCTCCTCCCTATCGGTTCTCTCTCTCTCTCTCTCTCTCTCTCTCTCTATATATATATATATATATATATATATATATATTCAAACTTAATTATATATAATTGTTATATATTTATTTAAATTTAAATCATTGATTCATTAGTTAAATTTAAAATTTAAATAGAAATCTAGATCCAATGGTAATTAATAAGGACATAAATATTATTTTAAATTAAAAATAAAAGAAATAGAAAAATCGCTTGCGTAACACACCAACGCATCAGGGGTGTTTTTGCTTAATTTCTAACATAAGGGGTATTTTGTATTTTTTTTTCTTCACCAACTTTTTTTGCTCATTTTTTAGGATAAATTGTATTTAACCCTTTATATAAATGCACAAAAAAAAAGTAAAAACTAAAAAATAAAAAATCAGAGTCATACAGAGAGAGAGTTGTGGTGATTGGAGTTGGGGTCCTCCTCTTCTGATTTGTAGCCAAAGGGATTCTGCATCATTCTCTCTCTTCCCTCCGTCTGTTGGTCTGCCTTTGAATGTGGTTGGGTATATACAGATGTTTTTAACACAGAAGAATCTTTCACTATGAATATAAATTGGTGGGTTTTTTATGAGCTCTGCTGTCATCATAATTAAAACAGTTGGGAAAAAGTATATTGGTCAGAGGTAATAAATAAAGGAAGACTGCATTGATTCTTTTAAAATGTATTTAGATTGAAAATTTTGAAATTATGAATTTCAAATATCTAATAATTTGTTTCGATAGTTTAAATTTTAGGAGGTATTCGGATTGAAGGATTTTAATTTTTTATAATAAATACTTTGGATAATTTTAAATGTAAAGGATTTTAAATTCATTCATTTAAATTTTGGATTAAGGTTGATAAATATGGATAGTTTCAAAAAAATTTCAGATGAACTCAATTAAAATCCTTGACACAAATTTCTTAAAATTCTAAATAAGGAAATTCAAATATATGGATTTGAAAGCCATTTATTTGCCAAATAATGAATTTAGAATCATAAGTCAAATAATGAATTTAAATTCCACAAAAGGATTTCAGATACATGTCGTACTGTACTTCAGAGATTTTAACACAAAATATGTTACTATGAATATAAATTGGTAGGTCTTTTTATGAGGTTTGCTGTAATTATAAATATAACAGTTGGAAAAAGAATATTGGTCAAAGGTAATAAATGATGGGAGATTACATTGATTCTTTTATAGTGTATTTGAAAAAAGGATTTAGAGAAAGAATTTCAAATTATTTTGAAATCTATTGATATTCATCAAAATTTAATTCAAAATTCAAATTCAAATCCTTCAATCCAAATCATGGATTCATGTTGCATTTGATTTGAAGGAATAACAAATGCTTTAAATATGTGGGATAATCCTAAATGTAAAGAATTTCAAATTCGTCTATTTTAATATTGAACTAAATTTTGATGAGTATGGATGGATTTCAAATTTCTTTTAAATTGAGTCATTTGATGGATTTCTATTTTTTCTCAAATTGAGTCATTTGAAATAATTTCTCCAAATTCTTCCCTTAAATCTAAATCCTCAATTCAAATGCACCTTTAGGGATTACTTCAATCTCTTGTCCTTGCATATTTTGTAGAGGGCATTGTAAGAATGAATCTGTGTGCTTTTATACAATTTTTTGACTAGATGTTGAGTCAAGGTTGTGACTATGAGTTTACGTATGCATTAAAATTTAGACGCATTTGTCATGAGTTCTATTTTGGAGTTATTTACGTTTGGAATGATGGATTATCTGAAATCCTTGACAAAATTTTTTTATAATTCCAAATAAGAATTACAAATATATTTTTAAAGACAAATATATTATTTATAGTTTGTAATAAAATTATTAAGTTCATGATATTATTATGTTTTTTGCAATTGAAGCATTAGTGTTGTATAATTATATTTCAAAAAAATTAATAATAATTATTTAATCGATAAGAAAACTATTTACTTGTATTATTTGTAATTCACTTTCTAATTTAATTGGTACTATTTAATAAAAAATCTCCAAAATTAAAATTTTGTATTTCATATTCACTAATGAATATATTTCATTATTTTGTATTAAACCAATTAATAAAAGAATAATTAACAATAATAATATTAAAAAACTCAATAGGAAAAGAAATATATTTAGGCAAAACTCATTGTTTTGAATTGTTTTTTTTAAAATCATTAATAAAAAATTAATAATATACCCCCATTAACGCTCAAGAGATTCTTACTTATTTATATTTAATTATAAATTGCACTTTATTAAAATTGTCAAAATGATACACCCATTATATTCTGAAAAAAATTACAATCTAAAAATAATTATCTAATGTTAATATTAAAATAAATTCAATTAGTCGAAAGCCACTTGATTTAAGTTTTTCAACAACACTTTTAATCTAATAAAACTGAGGATATTTATTTAATATTATATATTTATTTTTTAAATTTGGATTAGTATTTACATGTTACTCATTGCTATTCATTTTAAATTTTATTGTGCCCTAGTAAATTATTTTTTTAATAAATATTTAAGATCTTTTCTAGGAAAATAGCATGATAAACCTGTTTATCTTTTAGTTAGATATATCATCGATCTTCCTAAATAGTTTAGAGGAATTAAAAATACCATTTTTTTTCTTCTTTAGAATTAAATATTTATAGTTGATCCCTTAAATTTTCATTTAGAATCACTTATTTAGTTCCTTCAGTTCTATTCTTAACATTAGCATCCCTAAATTTTTGTTTTGTATTGATCCCTCTAACCATATTATAATTGATGGTAAAATGATCAGTATAGGTATTTTCCGCCCCCCGATATAGTTCTTAAGTTTGTAAGTTGTCAACTTGGAGTAAATGTCACTTCAAACATGGAAAATTAGATTGATAGAATGATGATTTATTCACATTTAATAACTTAAATTTGTATATATGTACAATAAAATAGTTTTATTTAAATTAGGTTGGATTAAATACAACATATAATAATAAATGTGGTATATTTGGCATGTTATTGATTACTCTTCTTAAATTATAAGGTATATTACTACATGCTCTCCTGAGATTTGTCATAACTACAAATACATTCTTACTATTTAAAAATTATAAATACCCCCCTAAATTATAAATATCCTAAAAAAATATCCCCTTGTGATAGCCTAGTGGTGTATTTGTTATGGTATTTGTAATTTCAAAAGGTTATTTGTATTTTTTTTTCAAACAGTGAGGGGGTATTTGTAACTACCAAACCTCAGGGAAGTCCATTGTAATTTATCCTAAATTACACA
This sequence comes from Sesamum angolense, assembly GCA_034509725.1. Taxonomy (NCBI): domain Eukaryota; kingdom Viridiplantae; phylum Streptophyta; class Magnoliopsida; order Lamiales; family Pedaliaceae; genus Sesamum; species Sesamum angolense. Next base: position 13,564,739 of record JACGWL010000009.1, read on the forward strand.
CCAATTACATGATAAATATATTATATTTACCGTGTAATTGGTTCATGTTTAACCAAACTCGTTTTGAATTAAAAATTTTCTATGCATAACACTCCTCGTGATATATTGTAATGGTGATAATTTCTTGCAATGTATCTTTCAAGAAAAAGATAGTCACTTCTTATTATGCTTTTTTTTAGTTGAATAGTTAAATAATGAGTAAAACTTGTATGTATCATTGTAAATATATATTATGTGAAGCATTAGTACGACATAATATTGATGCAGTTACGTGTTCACTAATATATATATATATATATATATATATATATATATATATATATATATATAACGGGAATATCAAAATGCAAAGAAATACCAAGTAATTAGGGTACAAATATATACTCATAATAAGAATAAATGATCAAGAGATTTTCACTATTATATATTTAATCATAAATTGCACTTAATAGTATTATTTTAACTTTAGTATATTATGATAAAAATCAAAAGTAATGAATTAAAGTATAATCTCAAAACAAAATTCTACTGTTCATATTAAATAAAATCAAAAGAAAATCGTAGTTTTGGTCACATATGTTAGGACTTTTTTCAATTTAGTCCTATTTGTTATAATTTTTTTTGAAAAAATTGTATCTCGTAAGTTGAATTTTTTTTCAATGTTAGTTCTCACATGCATTTTTTGTGCAATAATTAACTTAAAATGTACAGAAAATGATAATGTAACATTGAGAAAATTTTCAACTTATGGGAAGCAGTATAAAAAAATTATAACAAATGGGACTAAATTGAAAAAGACCCTAATAGCTAATGAAAAATGTAACGACTCCTTTAATTATTGGGCGAACAATGTATGTGAGGACTAAAACAAATAACACTTTCAACTTATGGAATAAGATATGAGAAAATAGTAACAAATAGAACTAAAAATTGTTGGAATAGGTGACCAAAAAGCCAATTGGATTGGCGGTTTTGGAAATTATTAAAGCGATCTTTATTCAAGTGATATTGCGCTGATGAATATAGTAAGTATTCATCGTTGGTGTATGTGTCTATTGTGCTTACCGATTATGTTAAGCATAAATTTAACATCACGGCAGATGTCCACAAACCATTTAGATAACCCATGTAGTTAGGTTGCGTATTGAATGACGTCTATGAAACCAACTTCTGAGGGTTGGTTGAAATGTTCCAAGTTGGGGACCTCCAGACTAGGCATCGAGAGTCCGATTGAAACTTGCACTTATTATTGTATTCATTGGATGAGTGTCATGTTTCATCGGTGATAGACGTTGGACGTCTATGCAATTTCAATATGTTAGTTGACATTTATCGGAGTTGAGTCAACTAACTGAACTGTCTCGTGTGGAATCATCATATGGAAGCCTTGGAGGCTTGATCGGTATGACTAGAATTTTTCAACTCCGATAATACGGGAGTAGTCCTCATACTTGAGGAATCATGGTAGTCACGTACACACGATGGTTGTATCTTGGATCTGACAATAGGTGATTACGTCACAAACATGATCATTATAAACCTCATCTAATACAGCCAAAATGTGTAGTGAGGATGGTGGATTTCAAGAAGAGAATTTGTCCCTTGTGAGTATGTAACAACAATATCTCTTATATATTTGGAGGCGTGTTCACGCCGTCACACATTCACGCCTCACAAATCTAAAGAGTCAAATACAAATCACTGTAGAAGACCGAAGGATTAATTTAGAATTAATTCCAAAATTAATCATTGTGGAGATGCGTTCACGCCTTTACTCATTCACGCCTCACAAACCTAAAGAGTCATACAAAAACACTGTGGAAGGACAAGGAATTAATTTTGAATTAATTCTTAAAGATGTAAATAATTAGATTATTTACATGTGGGATGAATCATTGAATAGATAGCCAAATATTAAATTAATTGGATTAATATAATCGGGCTTGTATAATTAATAAAAAATATTTATTAGAAAGAATTGAGTTTACGTCTTTAATTGGATTAAATGACATTGGACTTAATTTAGTTTGAATTTATTAAATTGAATTTAATTTAATTTATTGGGCCTTAAATTTATTTTAATTTTATTAAAATAAAATTCAATCCACTAAATTTAGGCCCATTAGTCGAAGAGTTGACTTCTATTGTTGGAAGGAGAATTGGTCGGGTCGCACTTTTGGAAAGTGTAGACTTGGCCATATTTGGAGCCGTTCTTATATGGTATGATTGGATCATACCAAATAGGAATAAGGTTGCCTTGTAGGTAGGTGGACTATATCTAGGGAAACTCATTGTCCCTTGTGATGCTGTGAGTGATAAGTTGTAGGAACACACACTCCATCCCTCTTGTAACTATCTCTCTCTCTCTCTCTTTCTCATCTCTCTAATTCTCTAACTCTATTGATCTAGGATCAAGTGTAGAGTTGTAGAGAATTTTTTATGAAGATAATATACTAATTGATAGTATAATTCTCTTCAATCATTTCTTCCAACTGATTTTAATTTCTTCTACTAAAGAGATCAAAATCATCTTGTCATGGTATGGTGTGGATGATCTCTAAAGGGCCCCTAAGTTGGAGCCTAGGGTGAAGAAGGGGTCGAATACAAGTTGTCGATTGACACGCAAACAAAAGAGATAAATTTTAGTTACATACGTATATCTTTTTTTGTTCTCTATAGCCATGTGTGTTTGGATTTTAATTTTATTTTTATTAATCCACGTACTACATCGAACGCCCGAGGAACACCAAGGGTACACTCCTTGGTTGGTTGAAGAAATAATTTTAGTTATGTGCGTTTTTTGCTTTGATTTTCCCGTGCTTTCGCTGACGCGCTCCCGGGCCGATCCGCTTTCCTTTCAAGTGGTATCAAAATCCGATTCGATGTATGGCTATAGATTATCTGTGTTTTTTATTTGGTAAGAATGAAGCATACGTTTACCGGCTTTTGAAAGCATGCTTTATTGCTTTAATTTTGATGATCATATATTTAGAATTAACTTGTTTAATTTTTAAATTATTTGGACATTCAGTGTATTTAAAAAATTGATTTTTTTTATAAATACATGGGTTTTATTTCAGTTTAATTTGCAGAACAAAAAATAAATAATTGAAAATTGCATTGTTGCGGCACACTCCTGGCTGGCACAGCCTAGTGCACGAAGGTAGTGGAGCTTGTGTGCACGCAGACGACCGTCTGTGCGCGCTGCGGGCTGACGACCAAACGGCTGGGCCGTTTTTTGGAAAATTGGATTTTCTATATTTTTGCATATTTTCTAAAATAATTAATATTGTTATTTTAATTTTTGGATTAAATTGAGTTATTTTTTAAATTAAATTGTTGAATTAATTTGGTATATTTTGTGCATTGGATGCACATGTTTTAGTGTCCATTTAATTGCAATTTTAGACTTGTGTTTTTCTACACATAATTTTATTTTATGATATTAGGTATCATTGGTTATGAAATGCATTGTATGTATTATATATGATTGGCATGGTTATTTGGAATAATTTTGCTTGGATGTTAATTGAATTGACAATGGATGATCCCGAGCCCATGACACATGTATGGATTTTATTTTCTATTAAGTGAAGTATGCCTCTTGTTTTTTATTTAACTTCTCATCTCTCATTTTATGCCTTGAAAATAATAAGGCTTGCTCTTCCTCCTATCTATGTACTACCCGTGACTTATGATTGGGATTTCTTTTTTGAATGTAATGAGAGTAGATAGGATTTTTTTGGTGAGATTTTATTTTATTTAATTATAGCAAGCCCACGGAGAAGAATGCCCAGGGTGGATGGAGGCTCAAGGCAGAAACATGAGGAGATCCAAGAGAGATTACAAGGTCCATTAGCATGATAATGAGTAATAAACATGTAATAGTGTAGGGCTACCCTAGACAGGCCATATATCCATTGTGGGTTCAGTGGGTTTGGGCTTGTGATCATCCAAAATAGGTATGCTAGGTTTATTTGCATGCAACATATTTATTTCAATGATTTTAAATATTTGATATTTATGCATGCCAAACATTAATGTGTTGAGGTCTCGGTCTATACAAAATAAAACTCTCACTTGGTTGGACCATATTAAAATGTTAGGCCCACATTGGACTTGGATCAAAATAGTTTTGATATATCGAAACCTTCCATCTATAACAATGTGGTGTGGAAATTGTCGCTACATAAATATGGTCTAACAAGTTGTGACAAAATTGGAAATAGAAGCAAGTTGCACCATTGTTGTGAATAAAGAAACACGCTCATTGTTTCCTAACTTATGAGTTGTGAGGGGCAACAGTTGTGGTGTGATTTGGTTGATGGGTTGGGCCTAACACCAAGTAGCATGATTTGCTTGGAGTCCTCAAAATTATGTGAAGAGGTGAGGCAAAACATTTTGGGAATCTCATTGGATAAGAATGGTATTAGATACCTCACATGTGAATCGTAAAAGCGGCGCATGGTATAATGTGCTCGTGGAACCCAAATACAATAGGAAATGATTTTCCAGAACCCACTTTGAGATGGTGGGTTTTTGTAGAATTTAATAGGTGGGACTAATAACTAAAAGACCAGGTATTAACTTGGACACAATATTACTATAATCTGCTTAGTTCTTTCGCTTTACTTTTTGAATGTATGTCTAAGATCCACTTACCACTATTTTTTCGATTAATTAAATTCAATGGAACAAATGATTGACTGCAAAATTTGAGGATTGTCCTTGATTTTGGCAACCTATCTTATGTCATGGATAAATCGCTTCCTTAGGACTTGCGAAAGGGGTCCTCACCTAAAGAATGTTTGATGTTCGGAAAAAAGGCAAAAGGACAATTGTAACATCCGCAGCATCATACTTGCTTCCATAACCAATGAAATATAGAAGCAGTATGATAGATTGCACGTTGTTGGCTCGATAATGCTCCACATAAAACTTGTTTATGCGGCATCGGACATGCATATTGGATATGCTGCGATAGAGGCATTTTTCGGAGTCAAGATGATTGAGGGTCCTCTGTACATGACTGTTGGGCTAAGATGTTATTCCTTGTGGAGAAGCTCAAGGACCTCAATGTTGATCTTGGAAAAGAGATATACATTGACGTGATCCTTCAGTCCCTTCATACCTTATCCGGTCTATTTACCATGAACTATAAATGGGCTTGAGAAGACCATTCATGAATTGATAAACATATTGGTCCAAAACGAGGCAATTATTGAAAAATCTACCCCATCGGTATTGGATTTGGAGATTCAACCTCAAGAGCGAAAGGCAAAGGTGTTGAACTCTGGAATAGGAGGAAGGATGAGATAAGTCAGCCGTTGCAAATACTTTTAGTGCTCCTATTGCCCCGTTGGGCGAGGGTAAAGAAAATAGGAAGATGGTTTGGTAATCAAGAATTGTGAATGATGTTTGCATAAATGGCCAAAGAAAATGGGCATTGCAAGAGGGAGTGCTATAAACTCCTCTCCACCCACGCTGTTACATTTTTTGTTGTGCAACATGATTGCTAATTCTACCCCTGGGTATTGGATATCTGATTTAGAATCTAATTTCTACAAATAGTTTGCAGCAATGCAAAAGAGTAGAAGGCTAAGACAAATAGTCCCAAAGTTAGGCGTAGTAAGGCCATTGATGAAAATGCTATAGGGCTAAGTGGACTTAGCTATTGGTGATCATGTTAAGATAGTACAAAATTATATAACCCAACATGATCAAGTTTTTTATTAGTCTATTATTGGATAAATTAGACTACAAATTTGATCAATAAAAGGTTCTTTTATTTGACGATGAGTCTACTGAGTTATAAATTGTTATACTCCATATCATAATTGGATTATGTGCGCTAAAATCAAATGGCTTAATGGATAATCAAGAATCAAAACTTACAGAAATAGCATGTGTGATCTAGACCATATTCTCCTAATTAGGATAAGTAGGTCCGCAGATTTAAAGAGTCTAGCAATAGACGACTTGAGTTTACTAGCTTATAAATCCTTTCTGAGAAGGAAAAAAGTCGTGAAACACTTTGTAGGACAAAGTATGCTTGCCAAGCAATATGTTGGATTGGATCCAAATGAACATTTGTAGGTTGCTGAATACACAAGACTAGTGGAGAGTTTGACAATTCTTAGGATTTTTGAAAAAAATCAGAGAATTAGACTTGAAGTAGAGAACCAAATTAGTTGCGGATTCAAACCCTTCAATTGGATCGAGGTGGTGTGTATTTAGTGGGAGTTCTTGAAGTATATTAATGAGAATAGAATTCTCACTCAGTGAAATTCATCCTAGAAGAGACGATGTTGAATTGTCTCTGATAAAGAAGAAATTGGACCTTGATTGGACATGGTTCGGTCTGTGTTTCATTGAATTACCTGACCCATCTGGATATTTTGAAAATTATTGAGTTCTTGAGTGTGGGATCCTACAAAAGTTCTTGAGTATGAGGATGGTCCTATACACGTCAAAGGACTAGCGGGAGGCAAACTAGACTTGGGTTCTGATTTGTGGAGGTTCATTACGGAACAATGCAAACATCATTTGTAATCAAGATTTTAACTGACTATAATCCTGTTCTCCAAAGGGGGCAATCAGAAACGTCAATTACTTGAAAGTTACGTGTTTCTAAATGGATTAGACAAGGAGAAGCGGTGTAAGACATCGATTCGGATGAATGGCTTGGAGCCACAAGATCCGCTATGGAGTACAAACTAGGTTTAAATGTCCAATATCTAGCATTTTTGTTTTGACAAGTTCATGAGGTACATGAGTTGGTCAGAACAAGGTGGAAGGTTAGTGGAAGCGTAATTGTGTTTTATGTGTTAAAACATCTTGATCATTTGAAATGATAGAAAAATATTATGGAACACTAAAACACAAATATTTTCATAAAAATTTCTCCATAAAGGAATCGGATTCATGTCTAGGGATAAGCTATCTAAAATTCAGTCATGGTAGACTGATGAGTAGCTTGATGTTTGACATCACCTATGTCTCTGTTGTTGGCAGCATGAGAATGTTCTACGGTGCACTAGGCCTGGTGGTGTATATGCTTTAAACATAACAATGTATATCAAGAGTGTGCTGAGGAGGCAGTAGACAACTATTAAAAAGTTATCTTTAATGCATGAATAAGGATTAAACAAGAGTTCTTAACGCACATTAATGGAGAGTTTATTTTGAAAGGTTATAGCGATAATAGCTTCCAGCATTATGTGAATAATGTTTAGTTTCAAAATGAATGTACGTTCAGGCTTTATGACAATGTGATAACTTGGAAAGGTTCCAAGTGGAAGGAGTTTCACCACGAAAGTTGAATGTATAACAACTTTAGAAGTTGTTTTGGAAAGTGGTTTGGATTGAAAAGCTACATCCATGTGTTGGGCATGGCACCTAGCATGGTCAAGCCAGTGGTCACCTTAGAGGATGACAACTAAGCTATGGAATTAGCTAAAAGGGCCCAAGAACTCATCACAAATCCAAGGAAAATTCTTAAAAACCACCATCTGTTTGGAGTGATGGTAGGAAAGCGTGACGTGCGGTTGGGCGATTGCTTACATAAAATTAAATCATAATGCAGTTTTAATAAAGATGTTCGCTTTCTTCAAAGTTTCAGATGGATATAAAAAATTTGCTAGATATATAAGGTTCTAGATATTTATCCAGTTTACTTTATCCATCTAGTTCGCCTCTGTGATACTCGACATTTTAACCCGATCTTTCATGACCCAAAATTTCCCAATTTAAACTTTCCCCTCTCACCAGTAATGAACATTCGCAGTCTAGTTGTTGAATGCTTGCAAATAATATATAAGATTAGGAAATCATTTTGACAAATTATGTAACATGTTTACCAAACAAGAAAAGAAAATTAATTGCAAGAGATAAAGATTTACATCACAAAATACTCCTACGTCAATAGCCGCTTCAGATCTCCGACATTTAATAAAATAATTCTTCATGCATTATAGCAAATGGCTGCTGGGATGCGTGTAAAGTATTGTAATATAATAAATTTACTCCAAGCCAAAAAAGTATACCAAAAGTAGGGTTGGCGATTGATGGCTTGGGTGTAACATTAAGTCTAATCCCATGCTCTAACATACATTAAATGGATTGATATATTACCCTTTCTTCCAAGATAGATTTTATGCATCATAACCATATCTAAGTTACCATTCCTATCAGAAAACATGCATTGCACTGTCTCTTGGTTCATGTACATCAAGATGCTTTTTACAATACTCATAAAGGAAAAATCTGAAAAAGTCAGTCTTCTATTTGGTGCCACCTAACTGAATCCAAATATTCACTATCTTATGTCTTGATTCTACTTACTCAATTTGAAGGCATGGTTCTTCCCAGTTTAACATTCTAAAATATGACAAACTATGCAAATTAGGTAATCTCTGAAATGAGGCATGGAAAGGATCCACTATGCAGAAGTTCCCAGAGTTATGAAGGACGGTTTGAGCTTATATTGATCATGGCTTGTTGAGAACTAGAATTGAACACCATGAGATCCAATCTGTCATTGTTCCTAAGTTGCTTAGTGGTTCAGCAGTCGGTTGTCAACTAATTGGTCATAAGTTCGTATCCTACTTGGTGAGACTTGATTCATTCTGAATTAACAAATTCAGAATAACAGGTGATCACTTTGACCTTAAAGAGTAGAGAACTTGTTATCTGCCTTTATTTCTACGTCATCGTATCTCATTCTGTTCTCTAGGATTTTAGATGACTGTCAATACCTTGATGTAGGACCCTAAAAATCCTTTGCTCCATAGCCTTGGGGCATACAACTATACTAATGGAAGAGAAAGAAATTGCATCGATGAAGGAAAAAATCATCCCAACAAGCAAAAGAAGAATATCCTCTTAAAGGAAAGTCTGCAGTCAAACTTGTCAAATTAGCATAATAGGGTAGGTTATTGAAATACCCCTAGCGAACAAATCGCAACTGTGTATTAGGAGTAGGTGAAGGATGAAATATACTTTACCGTCACCTACCCTAAATAATGTAACTTATAGTAATATAAATACCCTCTCCATTCTTTCATTGAAGGAGGACGAAGATTCTTGTAACAAATCTAGTGCAAACGTGTTAAATTACGCCCTAATAATACAATTATATCGAACAATATCAGAAGTCCCTAATACCCACTAATGCAAATGATAGCACCTAAAAACCAAAGGACTCATTCTCAACTACGAACTTAACAAAGTAGATGAACATGATTCACTAAGCCAAAGATAAAATGATCTGAATATATATGGGAAAAATGCAATTTACCACCCCCCATGTGAGAAATGAGCAAAAAAATTCCTGTGAAAATAAAATAGCAAATTACCTCCTGTGTTTTGAAGCAAATTATCCCATATCTAACCCATTGATAAATTTGCTTTATTTTTCGAAACACGAGTAACTTGCTAATTCTTTTTACGAAAGGGAATATTTACTCATTTTACATATGACAAAGGGATGAATTACATTTAAACGAATACATATATTACTTGTTCATTACCATGTGTGGTTCAATTTATCAGTCCATGTTGGTATCCTGATAACATTGACAATGCATATCTAGATAAGTCTCGCCAATTCAAGAAAATTATATGAACCCATTATTTTGTGATTTATCTATATTTTCAAACAGTTGAATAATATTGGATTGTATCGGTAGATACCATGGTATTATTAATTAGGGTAAACCAGAACTACTTTTTATTGCAATATAAAATATGATTTTTCACTACGATTAATTACTATAGCCAAAATAAAAAAGACTATGACAAATACAAATCAACCACGGCTTGGCAACAACCATTAACCATTGTTTCTACAACTATGTCCAAAATATTAACAATGAATAAAATCATAGCAAATGTTTTTGCTATGGCTAAAAATCATGGTGAATATTGATTAATCGTAGTAAAAATTTAAGTTTTATTTTGATTTTATTTAACCGATAGTATTGATTTACCATAATTATTAAATCATGGTCATTTACAATGTAACGAAAATTGAATATTTTTGTAGTGTTTAGATTTTGTTTTAGCATTAAGCATTTGTTTTGCATTGCTTCATATATTGCTTGATAGCATCCCAATACATTGATCAATGAAATAATACACTCCGATATCATCTATACCACAATTTCAAACCATGCATGCACCCATACAAACAAACAACATTTTGGGTTCACTATTCTTTTTTAAAAGAAAGCCCCTATTAACAGTAGTGGAAACATGTGGTGAGCTATCAGGACTAAATGCAATTTTCATCATGCATTTTTTGTATTTTGACATTTTAGTTCTTAATTATTTTAAAGTAGCAACTAGATTCTATAACATTTTAATTTTTCACAATTTTGGTCCTTCAATGGCCAGAGTTTGCAAATATTGCTGGGGAAAAAAAAAAGCATGTGCCCTACACGTGTTGTTTTTAATTTATAAGGACTTTTATTTTCATTGGTCAAGCTAACGGACAAAATCGCAAAAATTAAAAGTTACGTCTATTTGCCATTCTAGAAAGATAGATGACTAAAATATCAAAATACCAAAAATATAATTCACTTTCATGCTGGCGGAAATTGACCAATGGGAACAAATGCCTCAAATAAAAAACACTTGTTGATCACATATTTTTTTTTTTCCAACAACATTTGTAAACTCCAGTGATTGAAGAACTAAAATCACAATAAATTGGACCTATTTACTACTCTGGAAAGATACCAAACTAAAACGTCAAAATAAAAAAATTATAGGACGAACATTACATCTAAACGGAGTTATCATTTAATAAAGTAGTCCAGTATTGGAATCAATGGAAACATGTGCTGACACATTTAACCTATTTATGCATGGGTAGCATAAATTCACCACATTCACTGGGCCAAGATACATCTTTGTTCAATATCAATTTTACAGATACACATATGCATCTATTAAACTAGTTTCCAGCAATGCAAACAAAATTCAAGCAAGCCTCATGGGAAAGTGACAAAGGTCATCTTGCTAAGATCCACCTAAATTAAAAGTCCTCTTGCAACAATTTGATTTTCATTTTCTAACTGTCTTGTTTCATGGAAAAGTGACAAAGTATAGGTAATTATAGTTAAGGGGACTTCATTGCTAGCTATACTATGAGTGGAATTAAACAGGAATTGAATGAATTTAAAAATGGAGCAAGGATGGGAATATAATCATTTTGGAATAGCATTCATATTATTGGTATAAACAAAAAATTAGAAGGCAAAGGAGTTATCATTACGTAGTTGATTCCATTCACATGATTGGTAATTAGAAAGAAATTGTTATTGATGGAATGAAATAACTTTTATGATAAGTTTATGTTGTATGCAATGTATAATAGTAATATTTTTAAAAATTACTTATAGGAGTTTATAAATAATTTATAAAATATCTTATATTTTTTTTAAAAATATATATGAGAAAATTTATTTATTTACTTAAGAATTAATTTGTTAATTGAAACACACATAATATTTTTTGGAAAAAGAAATTATGTTGATTTGAACGACCAAATGAATTAATTTGTTTAATCTTAATGCATCTACATTTATGTATCAATACTAAATCAAATAAATAGTTTGAACTAATAAAAAACTAATATTTGGTCAAATACGCTTCGGAAATATTAATGCCTTATATAATGTAATTACATGGATAATTCTATCCAAAAAAAAAAGAATCCATTTCCAAACTCATAGGAATAGCTAATACCATATTTTGAGAATAGAATCATTTTCCCTTTTTCCAATGGAACAAGAATTCCTATAGAACTACTAATCCCTTTTCTTCCTTATACTAATTACATATATAGTAATGGACTTTGGATTGCCAATTACATTCCCACTCTGTTCCTATATACCAATCATAGCTTAAAAGTATAAGTCATTATAGTAATTTATAATTTAGCGTAACCTTATTATAAGTTAACATAAAATAAACCTTTATCTCAAACAAGACGGCAAGTGGCAAAAGAACAAAGCAAGTAATTGTAACATAGAAAAAAAAAATCTAAAACTTTGGTCTAAGCAAAGTAAGTCACCGGCTAATATTACTTATTAACATAAGTCACCGGCTAATATTACTTATTAACATACCAATCATTAAATAGTTGGATTTAAATATGTCGCATATAAAATTTTATCGACATGAAGTATTGAATGGTTAGTATTTAATCAATCAATTCAACATGAGACTAGTCAAATTAAGAAAGCACTTGCCACATTAACTTTGCAAATTACTGATTTTCTAACCACTGCCTCGTGGAAGCATGTTGCATGTCTCAACTGTTGCATGCATTACGCTAAATAGTCAACACAAACATTTCTACGTTTAGGCAAATTGGAAAAAGGGAAGAAATTTTTATGAGTATTCATACTTTTAAATTAGTACAGATAGACCAGAGGTATGATTTGATTAAAAGTCTTAGATGAAATCACAATTCATAAACCCGTAGATTGCCAAATTTTAAATAAAGTGTTCAAAAAATTGAAGTTGTGCAACGAATATAGACAGCTTCTGATGTGATAGACCTAACTTTTTTTTGTAAGACATCGGAGAAACATTTGATTTCTTCTTTTCAACTAGACTTTATTTTTAAATATACAAAAAACACGCACATATAATGATCTCAAAATAAATGTGTATGTAAAGGTTGAAAGCTATGCGCACTTTGTGACCTGGTCAGATAGGAGTTTGCAGTTGCTAATCAAAAATGAATCTTTAGATATATCTGAGCAAGACACGCGGGATATTCAGTCACACCTTTTCCTTATGCATGAAAAGGTGTTTCATGACTGTTATTGCCCAATTTATGTGTTTCACTTAAAATAATGACCTCGATAGTTTTATTTTGTTTCATTGTGCTTTATTTACATGTTTCATTGTAATGCTTCTGTTTTCAAATTTTCATCCACCACATAAATCATGTCTCTTAGCTTGTAAGTTAACTTCTAATATCTTGCATCACTTTCCCATGTAGAGGATCCACCAATCTTAGGGAATAATCTCAAGAAAGATGATATTTATGTCTTCATTCTTATCTTCAAATTACCATCGTTACATGATTGGTTTGTCAAATGCAGGCATTGAAGGTCAACAAAGTCCGAGAGTACGTCATTGATATGGATCATGAGAACATGATGGAGTAAAAGAAAAAAGTAATAACAACCAATTAATATTATTGTTCATTTAATAGGCGGTCTCCACTTTTTGGACCTTTAACTTAGTTGTTCCAATGGCCTTATAGGAATCAATGCTAACAACTAAAACGAATAAACTTCTTTATGAGAAGCGAGCAACAAATATGGAGAGTGTTATACTAAAATTAATGTGTCTTTACTAGTTATGGAGTGTTATGCTAAAATTATAAAAGTATGCATTTGTCGTTTATTATGCTAAAAGTATCATTTTCTTTTAAAATGATCTTAACATTCATGGTTTTCAAAGGCCAAAAGATATTTAGAAATCAACATCATCTAATGTTAAAGTTACTCACGCCCCATTATGCCTCCATGAAGATGAGAGTGTTGAGGGTTTCGCAACAGATAGGAAAGTAAAGGAAATGCTACAAAAAGAAGAAGAACCTTATGAGGATTTAGAAATGGAAGCTGAGGTTAGTGATAACTTCCCTATATAATTAAATGCTATAGAAAATTCTCCTCCATGGTTACAAGTTAAAACAATTGAGCATTTATCATCTTAGCTTTTTTCTAGGTATCACATTGTGCTACATGATGCTAAAATCTTGGATATGGAGAGCTTTCAATTTTATTTATGTGTTTGAATTGATGAATTTTGAAGGTAGGGATTTCAGATCTCTAATGACAAATCATTTGAATTTTTTTTAATAATTCCATATTAGAAAGGATTTTAAATCCTTCAACTCTTGTTTTGAACTATGGTGTTTTTTATATGGAGTCATCTTATATATTTTCTCTAAATTATTCTATCCAAATCTAACCTTTAAGTATATGAAATTATTCAAAAAGATTCAAATGAGTGGTTATTAGCTAGAGATGTGAAATCTCTACCTTCAAAATTCATCACTTCAAACCCCAATAAATAAAAGTTAAAAGCTATTCATATTTAAGGATTTTAGCATCATGCAGCACAATGGGATATGCAAAAAAGAAAAAGCTAAGACGATAAATGCTCAATTGTTTTAACTTCTAACCACAAAGGAAAACTTTCTCGAACATTTCACTATACAGAAAAGTTATCACTAACCTCAGCTTCAATTTCAGAATCCTCATAAGGTTCTTCTTTCTTCTTGTAGCATTTCCTCTACTTTCCTATATGTTGTGAAACCCTCAACACTCTCATCTTCATGGAGGCGTAATGGGCTGAGTAACTTTAACATTAGATGATGTTGACTTCTGAATATCTTTCTGCCTTTGAAAACCATGAATGTTAAGATCATTTTAGAAGAAAATGATAATTTTAGCATAATAAATGCACAAGGAGAGGGGTTATTTTACTATAGATCACATAATTTTATAATTTTAGCATAACAGTCCATAACTGTAATGACACATTAATTTTAGCATAACACTCTTATATCTGTTGCTCACTTCTCATAAAGGAGTTTATTCATTTTAATTGTTAGCATTTCTTCCTACAAGGCATTGGAACAACTACGTTAAAGGTCCAACAAGTGGACACCGCTTATTAATTAAACAATAATGTTAATTGGTTGTCATTATGTTTTTCTTTTGCTCCATCATCCTCTCACGGTCCATATCAGTGACGTACTCCTAGACTTTGTTGACCTTTAATGCCTACATTCGACAAGTCAAGTAACGATGGGAATTTGAAGATAAGAATGAAGGCATAAATATCGTATTTCTTGAGATTATTCCCTAAGATTGGTAGCTCCCATATATGGAAAAGTGACGCAAGATTTATAAGTTAACTTACAAGCTAAAAGCATGATTTTACTGGTGGATGCATATTTGGAAATAGAAGCATTACAATAAGACATGTAAATAAATCACAATGAGACAAAGAAAAATCATAGAGAGGTCATTATTTTAAGTCAGACACATCAATTGAGCAATAGGAATCACGAAGCACCTTTTCATGCCTAAGGAAAAGATGTGATTGAATGTTATGTGCATCTTGCTCAGATATATCAAGAGCTTCATTTCCGATTAGCAACTGCAAACTCCTATCCAACCAGGTCACAAAGCTCGTGATGCTTTCTACCTTTATATGCACATTTGTTTTGAGATCATCATATATGCATGCTTTGAATAAATCTGGCAACAAAGTCTAATCCAAAAAACAAATCATGTGTTCCTCCACCGTCTTACAAAGAAAAATTAGTTCTACCGCACTCGAAGCTCTCTATATTCATTGCATAAATTCAAGATTCTTTAACACTTTAACTAAAAATTTGGCAATCTACAGATTTTGTGAATCGTAATTTCGTATGGGACTTTTTATCAAATCATATCTCTAGTCTATCTGTATTATATCTAAAAGTATTAAAATTCACAAAAATTTATTCCCTTTTTTGGTTCGTCTAAATGAAGAAATGCTTGTGTTAACCATTTATAGCGTAATGCATGTAGTAATTGGGACATGCAATATGTTGCCACGAGGTAAATATAATTCATTCAGTTTTTTTACAATTACAAAAATTATTTAAATGTAAATATAATTTGATTTAATATGTCAATTTAAATTATAAATTTTCAAAAAATATATAATTTTTTCAAGTTTTTAGGTAAATATATTTAAAAAATATTTTATTTTTTAATAGATTGAAAATGCAAAAAAAATCACTCAAAACAAACAAAAATACATACACGTGAATATATAATCACCATGAGGGCATTTTAGTAAAAAAAATTCAAATATAAAGTCAAAATCAATGAAAAAAAACATGCCCAAATGCACAAGGGGCGTGTGTAATGCACCTTCCGTTAATTACTAACGAAAATGGTATTTTTGCTGAGCTTTACAAAACACAGAGGGTTTTTAACCTATTTCAAAAACACAGGGGGAGTTTTTAGCTTTTTCAACAAAACACAGGAGGTACTGCATTATAGCCTACTATTTATGTATTGGTTCAATCAACTAATTAATTCTTAAGTAAATAAATATTTTTTTTTCATATAGTTTTTTTATTCACATATAAGATATTTTATAAATTTGTTTATAACCTTCTATAAGTGATTTTAGAAAATATTACTCTTATACAATGTACTCAACATATTAAATAAATAAATATATATATATATATATATATATATATATATATATAGAAAAAAGGGCAAACTTATCATAAAAGCTATTTCATTCTATTAACAATTTTTTTTTTTATTTACCAATCATGAGAATGGAACCAATTAAGGAATGGGGGTTATTTTACTATAACACTCTTCATATTTGTTGCTCGCTTTTAATAAAGAAGTTTATTAGCTTTGGTTGTTGGAACAACTAAGTTAAAAATCCAGCAAATGGAGATCACCTGTTAAATAAACAATAATATTATTGATTGTGATTACCTTTTCCTTTTGCTCCATCATCCTCTCATGGTCCACATTAATGACGTACTCCCATACTTTATTGACCTTTTATGCCTTGAATCGACAAAATCAGTCAGCAACGATTAAATTTGGACCTTAAATTGAAATCAAGATCCAACAGTAATTAAATAAGACATAAATATTATTTTTAATTTAAAATAAAAAATAAATAAATGTGTGTGTAACACACCATACGTGACAAGGGACTTTTTTATTTCATTTCTAACATAGAAGGTAATTTGCCATTTTTTTTTCAAATATTATTTTTTACTCATTTTCCATATCACATGAAGGATAAATTTCATTTAAACCACTTATACAGTTGCACATATGCACAAACAAATTAAAATTTGACTATAACAATTAGACATTTCCGAAGTAATTCATGAATATATATATATATATATATATATATATATATATATATATATATATATATATAAGGGGAAAAGATTCAACAGCAAAGAAGGAAAGTATTAAAAAAAATAAAAAACTAAAAATCAGAGTCATACAGAGTGGTGATTGGAGTTGGGGTCCTCCTCTTCTGATTTGTAGCCAAAGGGATTCTGTATCATTCTCTCTCTCTCTCTCCCCCGTCTGTTGGTCTGCCTTTGAATGTGGTTGGGTATATATAGATGTTTTTAACACAGAAGAATCTGTCATTATGAATCTAAATTGGTAGGTCTTTTTATGAGTTCTGTTGTCATCATAATTAAAACAGTTGGGAAAAAGAATATTGGTCAGAGGTAATAAAGATGGGTGATTACATTGATTAGTCTAGATTGTATTTAAATAGATGGATTTGAATTTGAAAAAATAATTTAGAGAAGGATTTCAAATGATTTTATTTAAAAGAATTTGAAATTCATTTAAATTTATCAATACTTAGTTCAAAATTCAAATGAAATGATTCAAAATTCTTTAAATTTAAAATTATCCAAATATATTCAAAAGATTCATTAGTGTCCTTCAATCCAAATACAATCTTAGGGTGTAGTTGGATTGAATGATTTGCAATTATCTAATAATGAATTTTTTGAATTTGTTTAGAAAATTTAAATTTTAAGGTTGCTTTTGAATTGATTTCAAATCTTTCATAGCAGATGCTTTGGATATATTTGGATAATTCTAAATGTAAAGGATTTCAAATTCATCCAAATTAATTTTTGAACTAAGCCTTTTGATGAATATGGATAGATTTCAAATTTCTTGTAAATTGAGTAATTTGAAATCTTTTCTCCAAATCCTTCCTTCAAATTCAAATCAAAACATTCCTAACTAATTTTGAATTATATTTTGCTGAATATTTATGGATTTTTAATGTTTTTTCAAATTGAGTCGTTTGAAATAATTTCTCCAAATTCTTTCATTAAATCCAAATCTATCAATCCAAATACACCTTTACTTAAATCTCTTCGTCCTTGCATATTTTGTAAAGGCATTGTAAGAATTGAATCTATGTGTTTTTATGCAGTTTTTGGACTACATGTTGAGTCAAGGATGTGACTATGAGTTTACATGTATATTGAAACTTAGACGCATTTGTATTAGTTTTATTCTGGAGTTATTTAAGGTTACGTTTGGAACGATGGATTAGGACTTGACTAAGAATTCCAGATGAATGAATTTCAAATAAGGAATTTCAAATATATGGATTTGAAAGCCATTCATTTGCCAGATAATGAATTTAGAATCCACACAAGGATTTCATACATGGATTTAAATTCATTATTTGGCTAATTATTTTAAAACGTTTCAAATCTTTAATTTTCTCTTGCCTTATTTATTTTATAAATATTTATAACAACTCGAAATATAATTCTTATTTTTGAAAAAAATATTTATATACAAATATATAATATAAATTAAGAAAAAAATACATGCAACCCTTGTGATATAGAAAATGTGCAAAATACACAAAAAATATTATTTTATATTTAAATATATAGGATATAATAATGATTTCAGGGAGAATAGAGATTGACATATCATAATTTAGCCACTATTGAAACACCCAATTTAGTATTTATTGTTGAAGAATGGGGAAAAAAAAATTTTGGTCCATTAACTTTGTTCTCATTCAATTTTAGTCCATTAACTATGATAATTATCACATTTTCTACACTAACTTTGAAAAATGGGTCAATCAGGTACTCCGATGGCATTTTGGCCGGAAATTGCTGATGTGTCAATATTTTCGGTGAAATAAGCCATGTCATCGTCTGACATGTCTGATGACGTGGACTTATTTTTTAACAGGTGTAATTTTAGGCACTAACTTTATCCTGGTGTAATTTTAGTCCACTAAGTTTGTCCTAGTGCAATTTTTATCCATTATTTAAATTTATTATTTTATATAAATATATTTTAAATAAAAAAATAACCCACCCACCTCCCTCAAACCACCCAGCCCCCGCCCTCGCCCCAACACACAACTTGGCGATGGTGGTCGCCCAATTGTGCGTTGGACGACGACGGTCGCCCAATTGTACTAAGCTTTCTTTTCTTTTTGGGCTACAAATTCCATAGGATCAAACTTATGGACTTAGGGAATGACATAAAAAAAAAGAGAGAGAAAAAGAAATTCATATTAAATAAAAATAAAGTAGAAGAATATAAATTCCAAATGAACAAATTCAAACTTGAAAATTTTCTAATTCTCGAAGAATGAGCGGAAGGGTGGGTGGGTGGGTTAATTTTTTTTAAATTATGTTATATAAATCTAGTTGTTATGGCACGCCGACCCTGCGTGCATATAATAAATAATTATTTATATTTTAAACTATATTTTAAATAAGAATTATAAGATATATAAATCAACACATCATATTCAAAAAATAATAAATAAATAAAATAAAATAAAGTAATTTAGAAATATTACCAACACAAAAAGAATTTGGTGAGTGAAATTTTCATATTAGTATAGATAAATAGTATAAATTATATTGACTAGAAGAAGAATTTGAGTAGGGGTGGTTAAAATTACATAATGATATTTTTTATAATTTTAAAAAATGGTGTCGTGGTGTAAGTAACCCGTCATTTGTGAGTGAAAATGAATTTTTTTTATATAGTATAGATAATAAATTCAAATAATGGACAAAAATTGTATGAGGACAAAGTTAGTGGATTAAAATTACACCAGGAGAAAGTTAGTGGACTAAAATTACACATGTTAAAAAATAAGTCCACGTCATCAGACTGTCAGACGATGACATGGCTTATTCACCGAAAAATATTGACACATCAGCAATTTCCGGCCAAAATGCCATCGGAGTACCTGATTGACCATTTTTCAAAGTTAGTGTAGAAAATGTGATAATTATCATAGTTAGTGACCAAAATTGACGAGAACCAAGTTAATGGACTAAAATTTTTTTTTCCCCTTGAAGAATTAATGGACAAATTTTAAGGAACCGTGTGTGTTTCCTTTTGTAATTTTCATATAGAAAAGCTTTATTAAATACCTCAACATAATCCCAATAATT
The DNA here is from genome assembly GCA_034509725.1 of Sesamum angolense. NCBI lineage: Eukaryota > Viridiplantae > Streptophyta > Magnoliopsida > Lamiales > Pedaliaceae > Sesamum > Sesamum angolense. The sequence continues at coordinate 13,584,798 of JACGWL010000009.1, forward strand.
TGAATTTTATCGAATTTTTTTAATTTGGGTGGATATATTCTTTTTTTCCCCAATGGGTTAGTTCCCCACTCAACAATAGTGATAATCTTTTTAAGGGATAATTACACTCCCCTCCCCTGAGGTTTCCTGTAATTACACTTAGACTCCCTATGCTTTGGGAAATTATATCTAGTACCCCTGAGGTTTGCTTCCGTCTAATAAATAAGTTCCTCCGTTAGTCAAAATTCACTGAATTTGTTGATATTAACAAAAAAAAAACAAAAAAAATGAAAATTAATATTTAGCCTTGATTGATTTAAAGCTGATTTATTGCAAGTCAAATAACTTTTTTCGGTCTAAACTACCCTTATAACGGTGAAGATATATATTCTCATATGCATTAATGCGTGAAGACGTATAAGGGTAATTTGGTTATAAAAAACTTTATTTTGACCGGTTATAAGTCAGTAGTAAGTCAATTGGGGCAAATATAGATTTGTTTTCTGATTTTTTTTTTTTTTTTTTGTTAGTATCAATAAATTCAGTAAATTGTGGCTAACGAAGGAACTTATTTGTTAGGCGAAGCGTTTCAGGGGTGCTAGATGTAATTTTCTAAATCATAGGAGATCTACGTGTAATTACACCAACCCTCAAGGGAGGCGAGTGTAATTATCCCATTTTTTAATTACTGCCTTTGAATAATTAAACTTCTTGCCATTGTTGGAATAAATGTGATTAATTCCAACACTTTGAGTGGTCTTTAAAATATATTCATAGTGATCCCTTGGCTTGTATGACCTTGTTATAAATGAAGCAACATCAAGGTATCTTTCATTAGATACCATGGACCTCTTCAAGAGTACGATTACTTCCTGATGTTAATTGAATTTGTAATTTATCAATTCATCCTCTTCCTCTTGCAGTATTTTTGCATTAGATGTTGAAGATGAAGATGATTCATCAGCAATTAATTTTTCCTACTCCTTCTTGAATGCAACAAATTGTTTGAAGAGTTCATTCTCTTTTTAAGAGATGTTATTATATTTCCCCATATCAGAGATATTATCTCTGATTAATGACCTATTACCTTGGCCTATAATTTCGCCTAATTGAATCCTACCTCCTCCTTGATTGGAGGGGTCAGATAAATATTCTTTAATGTCTATCATAATCTACAATTATCATATCCGATGTAAATATACTTAATGCCCTAACACTAAATGTTGAGGCACATGAGTAAAATTATGGACCCAGGTCTAAATTAATATGTGTATGTTATAGAATACATTAAACTTCTTCATACTCTTGATCCTAACTGAAAATTACAGGACAATAAATCTTTAGAACAAACGATATTTTTTGGACTAATCTCCTTAACTCTAGAATTAATATTAGAAGATAAATAAAATGGAGTGAAATGATATTTCCAAAAATTTGGATAATTCAAAGAGAAGTACCAATTTTAAGCAATACTAAAAGCAATATGCTGATATTATTCAAAAATACATAAGGGAATCTTAGGATAAACTTTGTTAATAATCAAACAAAGTTTTTAAAAGAGTACTTTTGTCAAGGTTTTCTAATGTCTTATTTTTCACCAAAGATGTAATTACACCTCAAGATCCTCTACTTCCCAACTGAAAGAAGATGATAGCCAAGAGGAGTATAAAATTGATGATGGATTATTAATAAGCCTAAAATTGATTCTTCTTGGGTCGATGCCCAGCGGTTAGGGGGAGGAATATTAATTTGTTGGCAATATATCTTGCTGGTTCAAATTCATCTCGGCACAATAATTCGCCAATCTATCTTTAGTTGGTATAACCCCTAGAATCATTTAGAAATACACAATACAAATATAAAAAAGAATCAAATTTTCTGTTAGATCCCTTATTGCCCTGTGATTGTAGTTCAATTGATCAGAACGGCTAGTTACAACTTCTTTAAGTATAAAAATTACTGGAACCAACTATGGAACTAACCATCCTAGATCACAATCCTAATGTAAATTTCACTCTTATCATGTTTGTTTGAGAAATATTCAATTTAGGGACAAACAATCCTATTTAGACCTCGTTTATTTTATGGGATGTGATATATGATTGATAGAATAGCTCGAAATCAAATGTCATGGCTTGGGATCCTCTACTCCCAAATGGTGCTACATCTCCTATTGCACCATTAGATTTATGACATTTGACCAAATGATATTGATGAGAGATTTGAGGAGGAGGGGAACCGGTTGGGAGGAAAGAGAAATAGGAGATTTTGATATAAAAAAAAACATATATTAACAAGAGAGAGAAAATGATAGAAGAAGACAAGATAAAATTATTAAACATAAAAATGTATTTCCAATACCAAACATATTCAAATTATCAAAGCTAGTAAGTATGACACATTTTACATATGTACATAATTTTTATAAAAGATGCAGAATAAAATATTTTTTATAGTTAGATTATTTACTTTTTATAGAGCTAAAAATTATTTAAAATATATATCTAAGATTATATATACAAGATGATTGAGAAAAAAAAAAAACTATCAAAAATGTAGTTATGAAAAATTATGATAATTAAGTGGGGAAGTTAAAAAAATCGTTTAATTTTTTTTAAAAAAATTAACATACCAATAAATTGAATATACCAATAAAGTACTCTTTAATTATATAATATTTAACCATAGTAACTTTTAACCATAGTATATTTTAAACAAACTATTTTTCTTGTTGTGATCTACAACTATATAACTTTTTTTACTAGAATGTGGGAAATCTCTCTTTGATAAACCAACGTGATTAAATCACACCATGATAATGTATTTAAAAAAATGAATTTTTTAACTTCCCCACTTAATTATCATAATTTTTCATAACTACCTTTTGATATTTTTTTCTCAATCAATTTTTTATCTTATATATATAATATTAGATATATATTTTAAATGATTTTTAGCTCTATAAAAATTAAATAATCTAACTATAAAAATATTTCATTCTGCATATTTTATAAAAATTATGTACATAACTAAAATGTCTCCATACTTACTAATTTTGATAATTTGAATATGTTTGGGTTGGAAATACATTTTTATGTTTAATCATTTTATCTTATCTTCTTCTATCATTTTCTCTCTCTTGTTAATATTTTTTTTTATATCAAAATCTCCAATTTCTCTCTCCTCCCAACCAGTTCCCCTCCTCCCCAAATCTCTCATCAATATCATTCGGCTAAATGTCATAGATCTAATGGTGCAATAGGAGATGTAACACCATTTGGGAGTAGAGGATCCCAAGCCGACTTGGGACGCCCCTCTTGCAGATTGTAGTTGTGAGTTGTGATGAGAATTATTACGGCATCAAAATGCTAAGTCAGGTCAGCAAACAAGACTCACACGCCTAATAATATAATTTTTTTTTTTGGTTAAATGCAATTTATCTCCTATATCATGTGAAATAAGTAAATACCCTATTGTAAAACAAGAGTTAGGAGATTACTCTCCTGTATTTTAAAAAACGAAGTAATTTATTCCCTATCAATAATTTAGATATGAAATAATTTGCTTCTTTTTTCAAAACAGGGAGTAATTTGTTATTTTATTCCTCACAAGAATTTTTTTGCTCATTTCTCACATCACATAGGGTGAATTCAGAGGGAGTGGGAAAACTTTGTTTTGTGATTTGTAAAAGTTGAAATGATTAGAATACTGAAAGTCTTTTAGGATGTGTTTGGAAGTCTTTTAAGATGTGTTTGGATTGATGAATTTAGATTTAAAAGAAAAATATGGAGAAAATATTTCAAATAAGTCCATTTAAAAGGAATTTAAAATCCATCCATATTCATTAAAACTTAATTTAAAATTAAAATGAAAAATATGAAATCATTTGAATTTGAAATTATCCAAACATATCCAAAAGATTTGTTATGAAAAATTTAAAATCCATGATTTTATATCATTCAATCCAAATATAACATTAGGTTCACCAAAACTTGCGTAGTATTCTCATTTTATCTGGATAAAATTGCTGCAAATCTTCTATGCACTCGTAGTTTTTCTTGTCTTTCTTGCTCTAATTACAGTTCATAAACACTCATGAAACACAATTGTTGCACAGTATAAGCACTTCTCCATACATTCACATCCAACATTATATATCAATAAAGTTTAAATTGCAAGACTTACCAATAAATGGGCAGCACAGACTACTGACTACATAGTATTGAAGTATAGCTTAATGGTTAACATCTCTAGGCCGTAAGATACATCGACACGCTGCTGTGTTTCAAAGAAAAGGGTTATGGTATGAATGAACAGAAAGAAAGAAACATTCCAGGCCAAGATCACAGCAGAATGTTTATGGAACTTAGGTTCGAAAAACTTTATGTGGTCTTTCCACAATACTCATTTACAAATAAATATGTGAAATGCAAACAAAATTCTGCCCAGTCGAAGTGCTTAAAGTTTAACATGAAAAAATTGATGACAAGATAACAAGAAAAGTAAAATGTAAGAGGATGTCCCCAGCAAATATGTGTGGACGGAGGATCTTGCTGCCTGTGCTTGCATAAGTACTCTGGAAGAGGTCACCCAATTTGCTGTCAATGGCCACCACTGAGGCTGATTTTCCTGCAAAATCGGAATTAGATATAAATGCTGAAGAAACTTCAGTTTGACAAATACATGGAAAGGAATGAAAATAATTGAAAGCGTACTAAAGGCGTAGAGGAGAGTAAATGTTCTTATGATCGTTTCTATGTTTTTAATGCAAAAAGAGACACTGAGGGGAGAGAATATTCAACAACGCATACTTGCAGAGGACACGTATCAATCACTGCGGTATTCAGAATAACATGGAGAGGTACAAAAGAGTATATGAGATCACCAGTAAGACACTATAGAGAAATAACACAGGTGAAGCAAGAACAGGGTGGAACTCAAAGAAAATTCGTTCTGAATTTTCTATTTCATCGAGAGTTTACAATACATGTTACTTAATTAAACTTAAAACTTTGGCATTCTTACATACATGCATATTCATTACAAAGTTGAATAATCAGCATCTAGTAACAGATTTCAGTCATCAAATTGCCAAATATGGTGGTAAAAGCAAATTTTACTGTGCACCATTTTCCAAATAAATCCAAGCTCATCAGAAATGTCTTCAAGATGCTGTACCCGAAAGCCTCACCTAAACATGCTTTGGTGTAAAAATACATTAGGTGCGAGTGTGCATGTCATTGATATGCATGTAAGTTTAAATGCACATACATATATCTGGTAGGCACAAAGTTATAAGGTTAGGTGCACATATAAAGTTTAAATTGAGAAAAGGATTTAACTCTTATGAATTGGAAATGATAACATCATGTTTAGCCAACTCAACTGCAAGATAATTTGGAAGGACTAAAACTCACTGTCTCATGTAACTTATCCTGCTTTACTCATCGTCACTCTCATAAACCATTTTCATTCGCCGATGAGTTGTAGTTTTCCTCGGAGGGGAGTCCTCATCTGACTCAACGTCCCTCCTTTTTTGGCTTCCTCCCGAACCCCTACCCTTGTGCTTTGGTTCCTGGTTAATAATAAGCACACAAGAGATTAAATTAGCCCATACTTCAGGGGATTAACAATTAATCAGCAAAGAGATATCAAACAAAAAATATCAAAATTTAACATTTTCTCCAAAGAAATTTGTGATCTTCAAAATGATTAAATCACTTTGCAGTTACTGATATCTCCACATCCTGCCATCATTTTCCCCCATTTTCAGTACTTTCCTTTCTCCAGTCAAGAATCCTATCTGCAGAGATCATCTAAAGGGAAACATAAGGCATACAAGTTAAGCTTCACTTTTGCGACCAAACAAACTCAGGCCTTTCTCTTTTTCTCTGTAGCAAGTTAATACAGATAAAGCAAGTTCAAAGGTTTTCCTTCGACTAAACTTCAATTATATGCCTTAAATCGTGAATATTTTGCATGATCTATTCAGCAACCAAGCAAGTTTTATAGAGGGTTAGGTTGACTCCCTTTCTGTAAAGATCTAGATTTGTTTCATCTCCATGAGTTGATTTAGGCTTTCAATATTCGAAATTCCACTATTTTCTCCACCTCATTCCCGAAATCAAAATATCCAACCCTAAAATTTCTGAGATATACGTGTGACATCTTCAGTTTCTGTAGGGCAGATGTTACTAGGTTGCAGAATCCATCTTCCCTAAGTACACATTAGAGTTAGAATGATGCATCGAATTAACTGGGGCTCATCGTTCCAGGACGTCTTTATAAAGACGCTAAAAATGGCAAGAGATATTTGCTTGGGCAACCATCTTCAACGAGGTAGAGTGGAGAACATGCTAGAAAATACAACTAGTTGGGCTGAGAAATAGAGAGAGGAAAGCAAAGATGGTGCTTGTGGCGGGAGCTGGGAGGAGATATGCTTCATGATGTTCAGCTTTCCTGTTTTGGTCAGGAAAAAGGATGAGAAAGATGAGACCACAGGCACCCCAGCAGCCGCGGGTTAGGAACTTAAGCTTTTATGTTACCATGACTTAGGTTACTCGTCCGTTCCACGACAGTGCTTCACTTAGGTGCTTCTAACAAGCATGAGCAGACACAAACATACCCCAATTTATACTGGATAAGATACGCTAAACCTAATTAAGAAGTTAAGTTCCAGAAAATATCAAACTTGGTGGAATGGAAAGTTCTAGTATCAGGCAGTTAACACATTTAAGTAGAGCACTATATGTTATTGGCCTTCTAGGAACTAGTCGTTAGTCCAGAACGGAAAGAGTGAATTTATTAGGTCATTTACATATCTTTATATCCAATTGCCTCCACTCATTAAGTCAGTCCAAACATTTATTCAGAAACACTACCCCATACCTCGGCTTCTTCTTCTGATTCATCATAAGTCTCTTCTTCCTCTCTTTGTTCATGCTCTTCATCTTCTTCTCCATAATCTTCCTCTGCTTCCTCATCCCTTCTATGTGGTGGAGAACCCTCACCTTCCTCCCCTTCAGTTTCGTACTCAGACTCCTCCTTCTCACTTTCAGAGAAGTCCACAGGCCGTCGAGATGATTTGGTAGCTGGCAGTGCTGCCTTCCGAGGGATATCCTTTGGACCCTGAAAGCAATCCAGAGCGGAAGATTTTCAATTAAGCACAATAGACAAATCAACAAAAAGAAAGGATAAAGAGATTATATGTTGGGACAGGAGGCTATAAATGGTGTCAGGGTTTTGATATAGTTATAGTCAGGTAGTAATGGCATGCCTTCTTTGCATTAATTATGCGCTTTTCAGCTCGAGCTTCCAATTCGAGGTCTTCCTCGAACCGTCGGCGGACAGCAGAACGTCGAGATTCATAATAATCTGCTTCATCCTCCTAATGTCGGAAAACACGATTATCGAAAATTATATTCATAACACACAAAGTTTATATGTGGTAGTGTGACACAAGTAGATGTTATTATTAGACATAAGAAATAAAAAACGCAAATGCTGCAAGATAATGCTCTAACTCATCATACAATTGCCACAAGAAAAATTGAAGTGAATAAATGAAAATTCTAACCTCCTCAAGTGCGTCCTCTAGGAAACCAGGAGAGAGTTGACGCTCCCGGCGGATGGGTTGTGTATATTTCCGGTTTACCTTCTCCTTTCTCCGGCTAAGAAGTTCATTAGCCTTAATTGATTGATTAACAGCCTAAGACAGAATATAAGAGAGGGAAACTAAGAATCACAATCCACTTTATTTCTGTGCAAGATATATTAAACAGCCAACTGATTATATACCTTTTCTTTTTGCTCCTTCTCCCTCTCAGGGTCGATGTCAGTGATACAATTCTTTACTTTATATACCTTTTTGTGTCGGGAATCAACGAGAGCAGTCAATAAGCGATGAGAATTTGATGCTAAGGATGAAGGCATAAACCTCATCTTTGTTAAAATTCGCCCCTGAGACTGCAGAATGCCCTGTGCAGACAGTCCAGAAATAAACTGGTGATGAATCTAAGACGGCCATTGCATGTAGTAGAAATATAAGAATCCAGAAAAGAAATTTCAGATTGAGAGGACCTACGGCACCTTTTGAAGTTCAATATAAAGACCCTTTTGTGTTGCAAATTACTACAAATTTTATTCAAGGAATGTGCATTATTTATTGCCATCTGTAAGGAAAATCTTACTTTTCCATGTCTGAGGAAAAGGTGGGCCTGTTCATGTTGTGCGTCTTGCTTCGATATATCAAGAACTTCATTCCCGATGAGCAGCTGTTGGCTGCCATCTGACCATTCCACAAAGCGAGCATTGCTTTCAATCTACACAAACTAGCCCCATTAATATGCAGTCATAAACAAAACGGCTGCGCAATAGATACGGCAATTTTGCCCAATGCAATATGCTAATAAGAACCAGATCCATACATTATTGCACCAATTCCTGCGCGAAATGAAAACCGGAACACCATTTGACCACAATAGAACTGAACTGTTAGAAGGAAAACCAGAGCAGTCTGGATATAGAGCTGTATTGTATTACACGGAAGATGGAAAGCTATGCATCCAGCTGGTTTGCGGATTAGAATTTGAATACTAGGGATGACGTAACAAGTTACAGTATACTCACTAGTTGATGAGCCTAATGCGCTCATATCAGTCACATTTATTGGCATTCATTGTGCAGTAGACTTTCTAGTGGATGAAAGTGTAAAAGCAGAAACAGCAGTTTCTCCGGTTAGGATAGCACAGATGCACTGGGTGCTGCTATTAGACTTCTTAACATGGTAATACTTCACATTTAGAAATCTGGTTTGCCCGTTGAATTTAAAGAAAATCCTTCGTTCTAAATTGTCTTTGAAATACGGAAATGACACTCAAGGTCCCACTTAGACACCTGCTTCTGGAAATAAATTATGAGTGTCCCCACCCCCCTGGAAACCAACGCATACGCAGCTGCCACTATTGTGACAGAAAAACACCTCATAAAGATTTTCTAGACCTTGTTACAAACATTCACATTAATATTAGTTTCATTTCCAAAGTATAACTACTGATGCACATAAAGCAAATACCAAGGGTTGTGTTTCATTTCCATCTCAGAGCTATAGCACAAATAGAAAAAAAGCTCTTGAAAGAACAGAACATACAAAAGCAACCACACCGAGAGGACTGTAAATGCATTTATTAAAAATTCGTTTTTTATATTACTTTCAAAAGCAGCAGCATTTGACCTTCATGCCAATGCAAGTGCGCATGTGCCAACTAAATTCAAAATGCCGTAACATATTCACTTACTGATATTGTGCCATCGGGCTTTTTGACCCTCCTCCAACGAACAACATTGTTCTCCAGCCGTATCCTTTTTTTTGATCCAGATTCATCGGTTACATAAAAATCCTCTTCCACATATGTGTGGGGATCAAAGGGTTTAGGATCTACACCCATTATATTAGAAACTTTGATCATATTCATCTGCATTTAAAGAAAATCACTGTTTAGATTTCTAAAATCAGGTAGCCTATATTTGTCATGTCTCAAGTTGCATGAGGAAGAGAGAATATACAACTAAGCTCCCCGTGCACTAGATCCAACATGAGTGAGCTATCCTAGCAAATAAGTTACGTAACTCTATATTGCACAAAAGAGATACGCAACTACATGACGACAAAGTACTTGTTTTGGACTGCCAAAGCAGATGCTTTAAATTATCAGTTAAAAGGTTGCATCAACAAGACATGTTTTTCCTTATTTAGTTAGAAACTGAGAAGCAAATACAAGCTAAAAAGTTACTTTCTACCTTACTCAATCCAAGATCCAGCCGAATTTATAAACATTGCGCAAATTACAAAATTTCCTTGTTTGCTACCAAGCAATTCAAGCAAATGCTACAAAGCAACCTATAGAGGTTATATAACATCAGATATAGTCTAAAATTTGTTCACCGAACTTTTAGCGAGAAAAGAATTGCATCATAGAATGAGTGAGGTCTATTACTTATCCACCAGTCTGAAATGCCATCCGGCGCAGACATGGACCTATCTATGCAAATGAATCAGGTATAACTTCCGACCAATCCAAGGATCCAGCCGAATTTATAAACATTGCACAAATTACAAATTTTCCTTGTTTGCTACCAAGCAATTCAAGCAAATGCTACAAAAGCAACCTATAGAGGCTATATACATCAGATATAGTCTAAAATTTGTTCATCAAACTTTTAGAGAGAAAAGAATTGCTTCATAGAATGAGTGAGGTCTATTTACTTATCCACCAGTCTGAACTGCCGTCCGGCAGCAGAAATGGACCTATCTATGCAAATGAATCAGTTATAACTTCTGACCACTTAATTTCAATTAAGAATCAGAGCAGATCAGAATAGGACTTGGAAATGGCAAGCACACTGAAGTAAACCTTGTCTGATTCAGCTGGAGGAGGGCACAGAGGAACTTCCAACTCCAGTGGGGGGCCAACTGGTTTTTCTTTAATTTTAGCCTCAATGCGCTCTTCTTCAGAGTCATATGGTGCATCTTCGTCAGGTATCATATCTTCCGGCCTCAATTCTTTCTCATAATTTCCCTCTTCATCCATTGGTGATCGCTGTGTTGGCAGAAAATAATTTAGTACACTTCATGCAAAAAAAAACACAGTGGAAGGATAACTGAAACTTATTATGATGTGTTGCGAACATTTTCGTCTTCAATCTGATTCTGAACTTCGTACTCTGCTTGTTCTTCTTCATCAGAGTCTCCAAAAACATCACGAATCTCCGGAGCTGATTGCAAAAGTTGATCCTCTTCTTTCTCCTCACCAATTGACCTACTGCAGATCATAAAATCCAGACCACCGAACATCTTAAACAAATATAAAGTATATAATACATTACAGAGGACCAGGATCACATGATATTTTCATAAATGAACTTAGGGCCTTAGGCAACTATTAGTTTTGGAAAGTCGTTCTTTTTGTGAAGTCTATGCCCTCTTCATCATTACTTTCCATTCTTCTCAATCTTTTCGGAAGCGTCAATTGAACTACCGCAAAGAACTAATCTCTTACAAGTAACTTCAAGTGCTGCGAATCATGCCAAAACTTCAGCTGAAACACTTCCTAAAAGGGTTTATATTGATATCTTAGAGTCCAATGTTGTGCATAAGCAAGAAAATATCAAGAACAGCAGGTTCCGTGCACAACCACACAACTCCCCCACGCAAAATAAAAAAACAGAACAAGATCCTCGGAGCAGATATTCTACATTGGTACCTAGTATTTAGCCTTCTCAAGAAGTTGTCAAAACTCAAATGATAAGAAGTGATAGTCCCATGAGATATACACACCTCCACAGAGTGGGTAAGATGAGGAACATCTAGCAAACAAATTGGGAAGAACGAGAAACTTTTCCAGAAGGCCTTTAAACACAAAAAAGGAGCCTATTCCTAACGCCAACAACAATAGCACATGAAAACCACAATATGCATCCATAATTAACAGAAAGGAAACTGAAAGGCACCAGTAAAGGTTATTTACTGGACTGGGAAAGGTATTAAAGAACTCTTGCTGATGCAGTGACTTTTAGAATATTACTTTTCCTAGTTCTTTCCTATTGAAGACTTCAAAATCAAATATTTTCTGATGATGATACTTAGCAATCAAGTATTTAAGACTGCATCGCAGCAGCATAGGTACAAGAGATACAAAAGGAAAAGGCAATGCAAATCGATCAGCAGTTAAAGATATTCAAAGCCGGAGATAGAAAAGTTTCATCAATTTACTACTCTAGAACAGGCAGGAGCTATACTAGAAAGGGAAACAGAAAGAGGAAGGAGGGTAAACAACAAACAGACTATACTAGGAAAGAAGACAGAGGATGAGAGAAATGAGCAACTGACCTCCCTAGCCTGATTCACTTCATTCTTCATTAGCAACATAGCGGTTCTCCCCAGATCTTTCTGATCCACTATCAACTTCATTACGTCTTCTACTTGTTACAACTCGTTGGCCGTATTCCTCCTTTTCATCACTCTCCGAGTACCTTTCTTCACTTTCTTCCCTTGATCACCTATTTCAACTTGAACTTTTTCTCGCTCACCCTCGCTCTCTCATGTGAAGGATCAAGATCCTGAGGTTCACCTTCGCTCTCAATTTCTGCCTCTCCTTGACCTTCAACTTCACCTTCACCTTCAACTTCAACTTCATGTTCTGGTCCTCCATCCCCTTCATCCTGAGAAGAAACAATCACAATAAGAATAGAGGTAAGACAAGAGGAAGAATGTGCTTGTTATTTCACATTCTTTCAAAGGTAATGCTACTACATTCAAGTGAAACTAACTAGCAATGGCATAACTCAATATTTCCATAAAACAACTTCTAAGTATGGATGGGAACTATTCTGCGAAAAGCATAAATACTAGTTTCCAGAAGATCAGATTGTCCATCTCCTAGAACTTCTACCCTTTTCAACTTCAGTCTCGGGAAAACAGATAATAATGTCAAGATTAAGAACTGGACCACAGGTGGACATAAAAACAATGGCTGATTTTCAAGGCTGCTATTCCATAACCATACCAAACTGCCAGTCGAATGACAGTATTTCCAAGCTCCACCAACTAGAAAGTTGACAAATAAAAAAAATGCAATTATTTGTCTAAAAGAAAAGGAAAGAGAGATAGAAAGAAAGACACTGTGTAGACCAACAGCATTTGAGTAACAGATAATGATGTAATCTTATAAGTTCATTTCAAGTTGGAAATTCAAATTTTACCAATATGTGCTGGAAACAATTGAGTGAATCAGACCAAAAAAAAGAAGCAATACAACGAAGATTCTCAATACACACAGCAATTTACATGTAAATTCGCACCAAATAAACCACAACAGAGCAAACTGCACTTTTACTTAAAATCAAAAAAAAAAAACGAGCAGGTGAAAACCGGGGGAGAGAGCCAATTGCATAAAAATAAACGGAAAACAAATATAAGATAAATTTTTCCAATTAAATTGAAGATTCCTCTTGTACACACAAATTCAAATACCACCACATGCACCATTGACACAGAAAACCCTGAATTGAGTAGCATAAAAGGAGAATTTGATAAGGGACAAAAAGATGAAAATCACTCATACGGAGGCATAGTCAGGTTGACGATTGGACTCGTGCTCGGATTCGACCTCCTCCTCATCTTCTTCTTCTTCCGATTGGTCCCGAACAAATTCTGCATCATCTGATGCCGCTTCTCTTCTCCCACCATTTTTATGCCTGTATTCCTGCGTGAATTGAAGTGTGAGAACAGAAAATTGAGGTTACTCAGAGGTAGAAACAGGTGTATGTGGCTCTGTTGTTTGTGTGAATTGGGGTTTTTATGCATTGAATCTCCAACAATACTACTCACAATCAGAAACGGCTAAAAAAGGACAAATATTTTCCCTTTTTGCGGTTTCACCCCTTATGATTATTCATTTTACAGTTAGGCCCTTCCACCACTAATTTCTCATGTTTTTAATATGGTGATAAATAACTTTGAGAATCTTGTGAAATTTAAGGACTGTAGATTTTGATAATTTTATAATATTTTCAATTCCTATATAATTAGTTGTTACCATATTTGATTCGTTCTTATCTACAATTTGAATTTTCAGGGTAAATTACATCCGCATCCCTTAAAATTAATTTAATTGCATAAACACTTTCCGCTCTTTATAAAATTACAAATACACTCTTAGGGTTGTAATTATAATTACAAATACACCTTTACTGACTTATTCAGTGGCAGAATTTTACACAGACATCCAAGTAAATTACACTAACACCTTCTCAAAAGGGTATAAGTGTAATTTTACAGATTCTAAGTACAGTACATTAATAACCCTCAAAAGATTTACCCTAAATCTTGTGTAATTAAACTTAATTCAAGTAATTTCAATATAATTTACCCTGAATTTTATGTTGTCATCCAGGTACATTACACTAATACCCCTCAAATTGTGTACTTGTAATTTTACGTAACTTGAGTACATTACACTAATTCTCTAAAAGGATACACTTCTAATTTACAAATAATATAATTATTTGTGTAATTAATGTTAAGGTAATTGCAATATGATTTACCCTAATTTTTATACTTCATTTCTTGAATATATTGCTCTCATCTATTTAGGTTGATAATAAGGTTCAATTTCAACAATAATTTTTTGTTTCAAATTTGCTATTGCATGTCTCTCTCCACTAGGAAAAAAAATGACCAGTCACTATTATTTTTAATAGTTATGGATTAAAAATCGTGGTAAGTATTTTTTTATTGACCATGGTTAAATATAAATCGATCAAAAATATAGATTTTTCACAAAAAAAAGTTATTTGACATGACTGACAAATATTTTGAGCACCCTCGAGAAGATACCAAGGCCAACAACCATTGCATGGCCGTGGTCATAATGACCACCCAGCAGGTAACGACAAAAACCATTGCGTGCGTGATCAATGACCGTTTACTACGGCTATTATTTTTTTAATCATAACAATTATCCATAGTTTAATATTGCATTTTTGTAGTGCTCCACTTTAACATTAGCCCATGACATCAAGGAAAATATTTTTTTTTTCCTCAAGATTAGTCTTTAACTCAATCTAATTGTACTTTATGCATTAATTAATATTTTATTACTTATCATTATCAATATTTAATATTAAGTTAGTAATTATATTCATGTAAAGATTGAAAAGCATATATATACTAAGAAGATCCAATGCATTGGGAAAATTATTTTTTGATAGTGAAAATATGGATTGTTTAACATGCCCTTACTTAAACTTATTTTATATAATAAATAATTATTTCTTTAATTAATTAGTTATATTAATTATTTTTTATTTACGTATTTCAATTTTTATTTTATTGTATCAAGTTTGATCAATTATTTATTTTATGGGGTAATTGCACTTATAGTCCCACAGGATAAAGGGGGGTCTCACTTTTGGTCCTTTGCTTTTCGGGCTAACAAATGGTCCTCTAATTTTCGAAAAATTTGCATATTTGGTCCCACTCATCTCCTTTTGCAAACTTGCATACTGCTCGGCCAGAATGGTATCAGAGCCTAGGTTTATTGAAGAAAATATTGGTTAATATTATATCTAGATATTTTTTCACTAACGGAGGAGACTATTTCAAGAAAATGGAACCGAACAAAAGTTCGAGTTACAATGACAACAGGGAATATTTCCAGACTGTGGAAAGACAAAGAAAGAACTTCCTTTGGGAAATCTTGAAAAAATGTGACAACGGTCCTAAAAGGATTGACTGGAAATCTCTCACAAAAGAAGAGGTTGAAGAAGTGTTGAGGGCTTTTCAAGTCCGTCATAATGTACCAGGGAAGGTGGTGAGGCGATTGCATTCCACCGAAGTACATGGTACTATTCCAGCCAGAAGAATTGAAAGGGTAAATTTTTGCATCGATTCATCTATAAAATTATGATTAGAGGAATTGCTTGAAGGAAATCGAGGCCGATACTTTGAAAATCTCTCAAGATCTGAGGAAATTCAAGAAGACGACTATGGACATAGGTTATCTAATATACCTATGAAAGTAGATTTTTCTTTGTGCACAAGATGGACGAGATTCTTAAGAGACGAGATTCTTAGAATCCCAGATCTACACAAGATCTCACATATCTGAGATATAAAAATAGATCTAAGAAGTAGAACCAGCGGAAAAGAACCAGCGAAACGAATCTCTATCCAGACAGAAAGGATCAGGGACGCCCTGGGGACAGTAACCTCTTCTACATCAGAAGGAAGGCAAAGGAGATTCCAAAGCCAAAGACAAGAGATGAATAAGATCCAAGAAATCCTTAACTCCCATAAAATAATGGAGGTAACCAGAGCGGATTATATATCAGATTAACAGGAATTGGCTGAATCATTTTTCCAATGGGGATTTTGGAGTTAGTCAATGTTCAAACCAATGAAGTTAATCAGCATACCTTCCGCCGGAGGGGAGCACAGGTTCCAATGAGGCTCCACAAGATCATCCAATGAGAGAAAGTGCAGATTTCCACACTAACGCAACACCAACGTTTGTGGGAACCAGGCTTCGAGAAAATTCAGGGGAGAACCCTAGAAGAGCACCTGAAAACCTTAGGCAAGAAAAGCTCCAAGCCCTTGCATCCAATATTGTGCTGTACTAACCTGGATGTTATCGACTTCCGAAACATAGAGAAGCTGATAGAAATGAATGATGGTAGCAGCCATAAAGATAGCAGCAACCACCCTAGAACTCGATAAAGAAAACTTCATAAAACTAGTGGAGTTGAGCTTGGAGGGTTCTTTGAAGATCGGATGGGATAATACCCCAGCTGATACTAAAGCCAGTATCCTTGCCGAGATTCAAAGAGTGCAATAGCAGATTCGGCTAGGAAGTCTTACAAGATACACTTCATCGGAGATGGATACTTCGAAGAAGTAGAGCAGAAAAGGATAGAGAATATGCACAAGCTCTTTTTAACCTTGAATTAAAGAAGTATCTGCGCTATAGATGAATATATCTATTGGTTTCAAGTATTTCTTTCAGAGTGGAGTAGCAGTGGAGCAGCCTCCAATGTTCTTTCAAAATCTGCAGTCCATGGAAGGAAATGTTGATCCAATCATACAAAGTACCTCAGGACAGATGGATTCAGTAGCAGAAGAATGCCTTCCTCAAAGACAAATTGAAGGATTGGTGTTTATCAAGCATCCATCCAGAAAACATGAAAAGGCTGAGTACGATTAAACGAACTCCTCTCTGTTTGTGATAATAACGATTTTCCTACTATTATAGGAGAATCAGGTGAGCAAGGAAAAGGAGAAATAGAGTAATGACTCATACTCTAGGAATTCTAGAAGAACTCTTTCAGGCGAAAATCTTGGTGGTCAAAACAAAAGTCAGAACATACAAATCTGGGCAAAAGAGAGCGGACAAAAGGGCTTCATCCTAAGGATCTAGACGAACAGATACAAGATCCAAGAAGAACCCCTACGAGAAGAACTTTCAGACGGGCCCTACCCGGGCTAATGAAGTTTCAAAAACTGATGCAATGCTGACATGTGGAGCAAGAGGACATATAGCTCCAGACTGCCCGCAGAAACGTGGTGAGATAAGAAAATTCGAAGCCACCAACGACATCCTAGACGCAGTCTACTATGGAATTGGTACCAATATACCAATTTGAGGATCTTCTTCGGATAAAAGCATTACGAAGAGATAGAACTAATTCGGATGAATCTTCAACCGAGTCAAAAATTACAGTGAAAAAGATAGGCTTTCAAACCTCTGAAAGCCTGTCAGGATTCTTTTTCCAGATTAACGGTGTCAAACAAAACTATGGAAAAATCATGCCCAAGATTCCAACCTCAGTCCATATGATGGATTCAGAATTGGAGGGATTGGAAAAGTCCTCAACCAGATAGGACTAAACCAGAGAAAACATCACATAATCTACAAAGTAAGTTCAGGTGAGTTTGCTATTCCCATGGAATTTACTGTAATGTGATGGAAATGCAGCTTATTCCTAAAGAAGAAATTCTTGAAGAATTAAGTAGGCTTAGAGAGAGAATTGCGGTTACTATGAAATGGACCACATAGGAACTATTGAAGTAGTATAAGCAACTTTTAAGGAAAGAATTGATTCAGAAATACATTTTTATTAATGGATAGAAGAATCAATAAGAGATGGTTTCTTGGAACAATGATAGGAAATTTGTATGCAGGAAAATTGATGTTTGATATTCATCTAGGATCGCATACAACCTGCAGACCAAAGATTTCAGAGAGTCTTACATTCATATTTTAAAGAAAGATTAATGAAAGAAGGTATAACAATTCTTATATGAATTGCGTATGCATATTTCAACAACATATTTTGATTTATTCCTTAGGAAAGAGTATATCGAATTCCAGAATTTTCAAGGAATTCGCTAGTAAGTTAATGATCAATTGGCAATAGATGATAGGAGGTGTCGATATAGTTATTAAAGATCACCCCAGTCTTAGATCGAACAATAATGTTCTGGACTGAGTTTAGTAGTAGAATGTCCTTTCAGAAAGATAGGATAATGGGCTACAAAGGAAAGAGAAAGACTTGTCAAAGTCTTGACTTCCTCAAGAAATTAGGGTAGATAACGTAAAACTTAGATGCCCTGAAGGATGGAAAGAAATACAAGTTATATTTGACATCACTAAAGAATGAAAACTTTTTTTCCTTGTGATGACTTATATTCATTTGCCGCAGCCTGTTGTTGGTCGATATGAAATGTTAGAAATAGCAGGCCATGAAATTCTTGTTACATGGTGTTGCAGGACGAGAAAAATGGAAGTATGACTTTGGGATAAGTTTACTTGAAGATCACAAACATGGGGAAAAAAGGGAACGGTATGGAATTCAGTCTTGATGGAGTTACCATAAGGATTGAATGAAGCCCCTTTTCTATATACATATCTGTGGGTATGTTATATGATGAATAATTAGACAGAATATTTTGCAGCTTATATTGACTCAGGATCAGGAATTTGCACAGCAAAACCTGGAGTTTTCCTAAAGAAGCAAGAGAAACCTACTGTTATTGCAGGAAGGGATTTTCACAAAAAATCCTAATACTCAATACGGGAATTCGAGAAGCCAAAATCATGATCAGAGGAGCATTTGGAACGCCCTGGTTTAGGGTAAAAACACCTCCCATTTACTTTCATGATACAGGTGTTGATATCTTGCTAGGTAATAATTTTATTCAAACATTTGCAATGTATATGCAGGATAATCAAAGAAATCTGTTAATATTTACTACTAACTGTGGTAGTGAGATACAGGTTTTGCGAAGAGAAAAGGCATTTAACATGATAATGCTATAAATTTTTCGCAGCAGCGTGGTGATGTTGTTAATTGCAAATTAACTCATCCAAAGATGCAGGATAAAAGGAAATTCGGTAAAGTTCTTTTATCTTTCAGGCAACAGGGACTCATCGATAGCGATAGCTTCTACGATGAATCTAATGAAGAAATTAAGAACCTCAAGGAAGCAATGCAGGAATTAAAGACAATGGACATAAGCGAGGAAAGCCAACTTTCTCTCGAAAATGTCAAGAGGCTCATCCAGAGAAATTTCAGCGAAAACCCTCTGGCATGGTGGGATAGGAATAAGATCGAAGCTACTCTTAAGATTAAAGAGGAATGCAAATATGAGTATGTTCGATACAAGCCCATCCAGATGAACATGGAAGATATGAAGGATATGCAAATGATTATCAAAGAGCATATCAATCTTGGACTCATTGAGCCTGGAATCTCTGCATACAGTAGCCCTGGATTTCTGGTAAGAAACCATGGAGATAAAAAGAGGTAAACCCAGGTTAGTAATTAACTATCAAGGTATTAATAAAATATTAGAATTCGATGGTTATTACATCCCTAGTAGAGAGCACTTAATTGATTGCATTAAAGGTGCAAAAGTGTTTTTCAAATTTGATTGCAAGTCTGGTTTCTATCAGATCAAAATGGAGAGTGAATCAAAGAAATTTACTGCATTCTCCACACCACAAGGTCAATATATCTGGAATATATTACCAATGGGTTTAGCTAATGCAACCCAGATATTTCAAAGAAAAATGGATAATCTTTTCAAGGATTATTTCGAGTTTATGTTCGTCTACATCGATGACATACTGATTGCATCTAAAAATATGAAAAAGCATGTCAAACATCTAGAGATATTTTCTGATGCATGTTATAAGGAAGGTTTAGTGCTTTCTGAGAAGAAAGCTACTATAGCGGTCAATAAAATCGAATTTTTAGGAATTCTTATTGACGAAACAGGTATTGAGTTGCAGGAGCATATTGTGGAAAAAATCCACAATTTTCCAGACATACTCAAAGATAAGAAGCATTTACAAAGCTTCTTGGGAGTGGTAAATTTTGTAGGTATCTTTATAAAGGATCTCGCAAAATATAGAAAGGATTTCCGGCCACTTTTGAAGGAAACAGATAGTGTAAAGTGGAAATGGGAATAAATCCACACACAAAGGGTTCGTGAGCTAAAACAGGTTTGCAATAATCTGCCAAAGCTTGCAATACTGCAAGACGAGGACGAATTGGTAGTATACACAGACGCCAACGACTATAGATGGGCAGCGGTGCTCATGAAAAAGAATACTACAGGGAAAGAGCCTTGTAGATATACGGGAGGATTGTTCACTGAACAACAAGCCCGAGTGTGGCACATCAATGAGAAAGAGTTCTTTGCGGTTTGGAAGGCTTTTAAGAAATGGCCTTTGTTTTTACTTGCTAAAGAATTCACTTTGAAAGTTGATAATACCAATGTTAAAGCTTTCTTAAAAAATAAATTAGAATCTAAAATTGAGAAAGCACGTATTATCAGATGGAAAGCTGAATGCCAATATTATTGTTATAATATTGTGGTTATAAAATCTCATGAAAATGTTCTTGCAGATTTCCTGACAAGAGATGGAGGCATCTGAAGCAAACTCCATCATTTTGAGACTTAGGCACTCAGAGAAAATCTCGAGGAGCTTAACAAGAAGTTTGGACGGCTAGCTGTAAATGCTCAAGTAGCCGGACAAATCCAAAAATCACTGTTCTGTCCAGATCCATAAGAACGACATGGTAGTCTCAACTCACTATGGAACGATTGCAAGAGCAATTCGGGCATCATCTTCGGAGATGACTAACGAGTTGAGAAAGCATGACGCTAAACATGCCCTTAGAGTACAGGACTCTAGACATGTAGCGGCAGATTCAAGTACTGCTTGCACAAGGCCATCACCAGACTCTGGTGTAACGGCGACAAATGAGTCACAGGGAGTACAAACCTCTGATGATTCGAGTCAACCCAGCGCCTCTGGGGTAAAAGAGGAAGAGATTAGCCTTAGGCATGACAGACACTTCTAAAGCTAATACTAATGAATTATCTTCTGCCTCAGAGGAAGCTCCACTGGTGTCGGCTTTAGCGAAGACGATATTCCACCAGAAGAGCTTGGGTTTTATGGGTCGTCTCACTGAGATGGACAAAGTCAAGTATCCATTTCAAATCTTCTCCAACAAAGTGAATGGATCATTCCTTTAAACTCCATGACAGGGAAAAGCACTGAATTTGCAGAAAGTATGTCGAGAAAGAGATGCTCATATGGAGAACAAGCTGCCTGCAACTGAGGTCAAGGATGAAGACATGTAATATGTTGCATGTTGGGCAATGGCACATGTATGCCCTTGCTGCGAAAAACAAGAGAAGCCACTGTTCAAAACTAAAAATACGGGTTACCCAAAAGAAACCGAACCAAAACCGGACAAGGAAAAAGGAAGAATTTTGGAGAAGTAAAATAAAAAAATGACAAAATTCAAAAAGAAGACTGTAGGCAAAAATGACAAAAGCCAAGTCAAAGAGTCTAGCATTAAATGGCCGACAAGCAATCATGAATACCATGCTGGAAAAATGATGACGAACGAATGACGCATCCAGATGACGACGCAATGACGTCATCAAGACAAGTTTGAATCACGCATTTGGCGTCCAGTCAAAAGGGGATCATCAAAAAATTTCCCCTACTCTTCAAAGCAGAATAATCTGAGTCCTTAATCCTTGTAGTTTTCCTCTTAATCAGTTTATGGGGGTTTCCCCAAAAAGTCTAGCCCTCTACAGAATGAGAGGCTAAGTAGTTGTCTCCTCCAACGGGGGAAATAATATCTATGTAATATTTCCTATATTTCTTCAATAAATGAAAGGCTTCTTTCCAAAGTGTTGTCCAAAATTCTATTGAGTCGCTGTATTGGAGTATCTTCTGCACCCTAAGGTAGGAAACGAAATAGGGTTGTGCTGATTGTTGCTGAAGGAGCCAAGTATCTGCGAACCATCTGCTGCGGTAGTGTGGTTGGAGGAAGTCCGTAAAACCGAGAGCTTGGAATACCCGGAAACAAGGCGGTCAGAAAAAGGTACGAATTTATGGAAGCTTAATTTATTTCGGAAGCATGATGGGCCAAATTCCGAGCATTAAGGAAGAAAAACAAAAGGTTTGGAGTTTGGGACTAATACTGTCAAAATGCTGAAAACTTTAGGACTATATGTGTCGATCAAACAAAGCGTGGGACTAAAAGTAAGAATGGCCCTATCTAACGGGACCAAAGTGCAATAAAACCTTGTTTTATTTAATTAATAAATATAATAAAAATTGAAATTATGTAAATATACGAATGTGCTTTTATTGCTAACTTGTATTAGTATTAAGGTAAAATGTGGACGCCCCCAAATGATGGAGGTATCAATTTGTGCAAATGGCATATCAATTTTTGTAAAATATTTTTTGTATGCTCCTAATTCTATTTCAATTGAGTTTTTGGTTGGAGTTTTGTAATACTTTATATTATGTGCATTTTGCCTTAAAATTTAAAATTAGTATGTTTAACAATGTAGTACTGTTTAAATTTTGTATTTCACTATCAAATTCTTATTTTGTTGTATAAAGTAAAATATTTTATCAAAATTCTTATTTCGATGACCCAGTTGTCGCCGCCCAGACTATCGTTTCCTGGAACAGTCTAGGGGACGTAGTCATCGCCCGCGCACAAAGGGTGCGATGTCGTATCGTCCTATTCAGTCGCCCCTGTAGAAGGGGGCATCCTTACCACCGCCCCCTTCTGGAAGGGGCGGCGGTCAGATCAGGGCGACTGTCCAGATCCAGGGAGACGTCACCCAGAGAAGAAGGGTGGCCTTGGCCAACGACGAGGAAGAGATGGAGAAGAAGACGAATTTTTTTTTATTTTTTTAAAAAACAAAGTAAAATAATCTAAAATTTTCAAACTTTAAAATATTAAATATTTTTTTTAATTTAAATGTTATTTATAGTAAATTATATAACTTTAAAAAATTGATATAATTTTTGTATTTTGATATTTAATTAGTGTATTTTATAAATAAATAAAATTTATGTAAATTAAATAATAATTTAATTTAGTCAATACTATATAATTATTATAAGTGACTTTCATTTATATTCACATAATTTTTTAATTTAAAAAGTGAATTTTAGTCTATTAATTTTTGTATTGTAATTTGTTAATTAAATTTTTAACTTTTTTATATACATTTTAGGTACTTTTATATTAGTAAATATATTTTATAAATAAGTGTAATTAATTAAATATATTAAATTAATTAAATTAATTAATAATAATAAAATTTATTAAAATTTATCTAAACTAAAATTTTGGGTTTTCTCTTATATATCAAAGAAAAGGGCAAAATAGACTTTTGTAGATATGAAGTAATGTCATAAACTATTAAAAAAGAATCTCACTCACATTTTAGGCATGTGACACCCATTCTCCATCAATTGCTAACACAGAAGGGGTATTTTGTTGCTTGTTCCATGACACGGATTTTTTTTGCCTATAGATATAACATATGGGGTTTCGCTGTTTCACCAAACTACCGGGGGATTTATGCAATTTACCCGGATATTTATGTTAATTCAATTTATAAAAGGGTAAATTGCACAAAATCCCTTTGTGTTATCAAATTACCTTCAAAACCTCTGTATTAAAAATATAGACAAAAATTCTCCTGTATTTTTTAAAATTATGCACACTCTCCTTTCCGTTAGTTATCTTAACAACATTAAATTTTTTACTAACTTGCCCATTATACCCGTATTATAATAATTATTTATCTAATAATTAAAAATAAATAATCCAACGCAAACTTTGGTTTGGGAAACTATGTTGTCGCCCATGTTGCCTCTGATTTGGGTGATAATGATCACCCACTTCTCTGGCGACTGCCATTGCCCAAATCCAAGACGAGAATGTTGCAGCACCACACTAAGGATCTAGGGCGAAGGCGTGACGCCCTCCCCCTGGATCTGGGGGTCAACGTGTAATGGCTGATGGTGGTTGTCGAAGGCAAGGTGGCGATGTGGAAGGAAGAAAAAACAAACAAAAAAAAACTGGAAAAGGAAAAAAATATTACTTTTATTTATATAAAATTAAGTAAAGTTAATTTATTTTTTCAAAATTTAAAAATAATAGAAAAATATAATTTTTTTATTTTAAATACAATAATAGTAATTGAAATTTTTTTAGCAAATAATATAACTTAAAAGGTTGATATATTTTTTTGGTATTTTAATATTTAATTAATATATATAATAATAATTGAATTTAGTCAATAATATATCGTTATCATAATTTATTTTTATTTATATTCATGTGAATATTTAAATTCAGAAAGTGCATTTAAGTATATTAATTTTAGTATTGTAATTTAAATTTAAAATTTTGTATACTTTTTAGGTACTTTGATATTTAATTACCATATTACATAAATAAATTTAAAGTATTTGTTCTATTAATATATATTTGAAGGGGGTCTTTGACTGAAATCCTTCAAGTTTGACAAAATAGCGAATTCTTAAAATTTAATTTTTTTTAATTGTAAAAATACTTAATTAGTAGATAAATATAAATAGTAAGTATTAATGTCAATATTAATAATCTCCTTTATTGATTATAAACACACACACACACACACACACACACACACACATATATATATATATTATGTATATTCTCCACCATATATATTTGTGGATGATTTTAATTTTATTTTTTAATATATTTTATATTAAAATTATTTTTAATTTAAAATCTATTTCTATTTAATACATATATTTGAAGGGGTCTTTTGACCAAATCAATTTTGACGAAATGGTGAATTCTTAGAATTTATAATTTTTTAATTATAAAAATACTTTTGATAGATAAATATTAATGATAAATATTAATGGCAATATTAGTTGTCTCCTTAATTGATTATAATATATATTCTCTACACTATATGTACATATATATTTGTGATTATTACTTTTATTTTAATTTATAAATGAATTTTATATTAAAATTATTTTAATTTAAAATTCACCATATGTAACCATATATTTTTAATATTAATCGGTACTGTTTATTTTAATTTTTTCTTGCAAGTAAGATGATTCATATTAAACTATTTAATTATGTAAACAAATGCATGAATAAATAAAAAAATAATAATTTAAAATCATTGAATCAAAATTACTTTCACATAATTAATTTTTTTCAAATATAATTAAATTAGTCCTTGCACATTTTCTGACAATAATTAACATATTTATTTTTTTATATTTTTATATTGTTTATACAATGGTACCAAACTAATAATTTGATAAAATATAAAAAAGCCTAATATTTTTATATTTTTTAAATTTAATCTCTTATTAGTTACAATCATATGCTATTATCATTTAGGCTTTACATTGGCTTATTGGGCTTGATACCACGATTAATCCTTCTCAATTTTGTGTTTACTTACTTTTGGTCTGACCCGATATTATATCACTTGGCCGTTACAATCCACTGTTGTTGCATGATCCAAATCCAATTTTATATTCCATTATTGACTTATCATATGGGCCCACACCAATTTGACTAAATTTAGTTTCTCTATTTTGCCCTCAATATTTTAGCATTTCTCCCGTATTTTGTCCGCAGTTGTGCCAATAAGCACTAATTGCCCGACTTCTTTTGTAACAATGACAGTGCACACTTCTCAAGCTATCTTCTTTGAAGAAGAGATTATAATGGAATCCCAACTCAAATATTGATGAATGCGATTGTTTTGAAAAAATCTACAGATTCTGCTCTTTATTTGGAGATCCATTTTACTATTGATTTGATTTTTTTTCTATTTCTTTCTTCATTAAATGAAAGAAGAGGGGGCTGACGACTTTATGTTAGGCAAGGTGAGGGGTGGTGACAGACTGTTGTTGGGCCGATGGGGAGAGGAATTGCGGGAGCGACAGAAGAAGAGTTGGGCGGCGTGGAGGGGCGGTGGTGATAGTGGTCTGAGAGGGCGATTCAAGGGAGGTGGAAGGCGCCAAAGATGGGGGTAGTGCGAGGGAGGTGTAGGGGCGTCACAGATGAGGGATGAGGGGGGGTGTTGGGGGGGGGGTATAGAGGGGCTGCCTGGGGAGGTGGGTAGGTGCTTTGGGAAGAAGAGGGGTTACAACTTACAACGAAGAAGATGATGTTGTGCAATTCCATCCTTTTGTAATTATATATAATAATTTAATATAATATTAATAATTACTATGATTAAGTAATTAAGTATAAATTTCTAAATACTTATAAATTTATCTTAAATTATAATAAGTATTTATTATAAATTTAAATAAATATATTTAATAATACTATTATTAGATAAACATTTTTTTTGGGAAATATAAATTTCATTAAAAAAAAAATTCAAGAAACAGTCTCCATCAAGCCAACTAATGCTATGGTACAACAAAAATAAACATGGCTACCTCCACAGGATACGCCACAACCTATATATAGCAGCGACTTGAATGCTGATAGGGAGCTTTTCACTTATAATCATCTACTGCATTTCTTCGAGCATAAAGCCAGCAACCTGATTTGGGTTCCGCGTTTGCAACATAAACCTTCTGCAATTCCTTTCTCTCCAAATGTGATATACTATGGCAGATAGGAGTGCCCGATATGCCATGTTGACAAAGTGTTTTTCCCTCCATTTGACACTAGTCCACATTATGGCCCTCTTCCACTCACTATAAGGCCACTGCATCTTTACATTTCTCCTTAATATAGTTAAGCATTGGATAGAGAAATTGCATTGGAAAAATAGATGGTCATGTGTTTCAACGGTTTCTACTTCACACAAAAAGCACTGACGTAATGGTAGCTCTTGCAACCATGGTTGATCCATTGTGGATAGTCTTCCAAGGATTGCGAGCCATAGCACAATAGAATATCTTGCAATTTGAAACCTCCCCCGTAGCAGGGTACTCATGGGACCTTAGGTACTTGAGGGATAAAAAGTCTACAAGGTTGCGAAGTAATGAATATGTTCTTGGAGTTCCTCCAGTTAATCATATCCTCGCCTTGATGAATACTTGGCAGATTAGGCAGGATGAAGAGGAGTTTCGTAGGGGACTAGGTTACGCCAACTCCAATTCCCCTCCTGAATAACAACTCTAAGTGGAGAATTATCAGGGAGCCCAAGCAACGACGGAGCTCGCGGTACCTTGTGCAGGAGAGGGCCATTAGGAACCATGGGTCATGCCACAACAGGAAACGATGACCTGTACCTACATCATATTACAACAATTGCAGTAGAAATGACCTTAGCAATGATTTTCTTCTAGCTCCAAGAACCCGAGTTCAGTCGCATTGTCCAAACAGATTTACCGGGGAGCCTGTTCTGATGAATCCATTGCACCTACACATATGATGAGTCAGACATTACCAATTTATCCAAATGCTTATACATAAGCGCACGGTTCATTGCAGCAATGTCGTGCACGCCCAAGCTGCCCCCGTCCACGGCAAGCAGACTTGCGCCGATGACACTTTAGCATATCTGACATCATTATGACCCTTCCATAAGAACCTCCTGAGCTTACTTTCGATGGTCTTCACTACACCCTTAGGCAAAATAAAAACGGATGTCCAATATTACTGCATGGCTATGAGCACGAATTTGATGAGTTGTAGCCGACCTACGAATGAGAGCTGAAATTGGTTCCATCCTTATATTCTTCTATCCATCTTTCGAATTAGAGGCTGACAATCCATAATGGACAGCCGTGTGGATGATAGTGGTACCCCTAAGTACTTGACTAGGAGTTCACCCTCCTGAAACCCAAGTATATCCAACGATACACACTTGAGAGATAATGCTGATTGTAAAAGAATTACCTGGCTCTTATGCGGGTTAGCTTGCAATCCAGATACATTAGCAAATTGCTCTAACACTTGGCATGTAATTGTAACAGAGATGTTATCAGCCTCACAGAAGAGTAGTAAATCATCAGCAAAACAGAGCATCAACAACTGTGTTCTAGAGCACTTCCAGTGGTATCTGAATCCTTTCGTCTAGCTCAATATAACTTTAAGCATTATGTGTAAGAAATCCATTACTAGCACAAATAGATAGGGGATAGAGGGTCGCCTTGTCTCAAACCTCTTGATCCTTTAAAAAACCCATGAACTGAACCATTAAGACTTATGGAAAATGTAGTGGTGGTAACACACTCCCTAATCCACGAGATGAATAGAGGAGGGAATTTCAACATTTTCAGCTCCTCCGTCAAGAAGTCCCACTCGACAGTGTCATAAGCCTTACATAGGTCCACTTTCACAACACACTTGGGGGCAAATGCTTCTAATTATATGCTGCTAGAAGTTCTTGAGCTAGTAAGATATTGTCTGTGATCCTTCTCCCCGGAACAAACGCAATCTGAGTATTATGCACTAATGAGTCTAAGACTTTCTGCATCCTTGTCACGATGATTTTATTGATTTTGTATAACAAGTTGCAGCAGGAAATTGGCCGAAAATCAGCCACCACTTTAGGACTTTGAACATTCGGGATGAGGACAAGCAGTGTTGCATTAATCTGTTTAAGTAATCTACCACTATGAAAGAATTCCAACACCGCATCTGTGATTTCCTTACGAATCAAAGACCAGGCACGATTGAAGAACCGTGCTGAAAAACCATCAGGTCCCGGTGCTTTATCGTCAGCAATGTTCATCAATGCCTCATGTACCTCCTCCCTCTTTACTTGATTAATTAACCTGTAGTCTGCTCGTCAGTTAGTGTGTGTTTGACCCACGGTTGTAGATGGTCTAGATGAATGTTTCTACCACTCGTGTCTTCCCCAAGCAAAGTCTAAAAATATCAAACAAACTCATCTTTAACACCGTTGGGTTCTGTTATTAGATTGCCTTGAGCATTGGTAATCTGAAAGACCTTATGGATAACTCTATGATGCTGGATTTTCCTAAAGAATATCTGAGAGCACTGGTCACCATCCTTGAGCCAATACATTTTAGCTCTTTACTTCAGCATGGTCTGTTCTTGCCCCACTGCTTTAGCATAAATGATACGACACACTTTAACCAATTCATGGAGGAGCAAAGATTTTTTGAATCTCTGCAAGAGCTCTTCTGCTATCTCTAGAAATTCTGCTGCAGCTTGTACATTCTGCATAAAATTCCCTTCTTTTGTCAAATTTCGTAAACTTTGCTTCAACAATTTGAGTTTCTTACTACTCCATACATTGTAGTACCATAAATTGGGTGATGCCATATATCTTCTACTACACTCAGAAAGCTCGAATTATCAGCCAAAAAGTTATCAAATTTGAACACAGGTGGTCCTTTCGATTGTTCTCCTCCTTGGATAATAATGTGTGAATGATCCGACGTGCTGGCAGTAGCATAGAAATAGTAGGAATCTGGTCACTGACTCAACCATGCTTCATTCACCAACATTGGATCCAATCGTTTCCACAGACTTCTCGGAAGCATACTTTGATTAAACTAAGTGAATAACATGCCCTTTGTTGGAAGCATAACCAGTCCTACGTTGACTACACAATCTTGGAATCTTCCATAGCAAGATTAGAAGTCGAGTGTTGTCTACAAATTTCACTATGATCCATAATCGTGTTAAAATCGCCTATAATAACCCAAGGAATATCATGAATTGATTCTGCTAGTTGGCTGATAGCTCACGACATCAATTTTCTTCGTTCTGCATCATTATCTCCATATAGGACTCCTATCAAACATGTGGTGTGCATACTATGAAATGTCACCTTGTAGTGAACTAGTTCTCTATGTACAACCAATATCTCTACCGTCACCTTAGCCGCATCCCATGCAATCCAAATTCGATTACCTATTTACCCATAATCCGTGAACTAGGTCCAATTCCGTAGTGTTGTTGTCTGCACTGTTGTTGCATTGTTGGCAGACACTCGGGTTTCTACCAGACCACAAAATTTCAACTTGAATTCGTGCACTAGTTCTACCACAACTACTTGATGGGCTTTGTAGTTCAATACTCGAACATTCCAAGCGTCTCTTGGTATCATCTATCACCATACAGTGGGGTTGTTTCTATTAGGAACCCGGATGAATCACCTGTCTCAGTTATTGATTCGAGAATTTGGAACTAGTTGAACACCACTATCTCTTTCCCCTTACTCTGCTGATGCATCTGCTGGAGGCCGCGATCGCAATTCTCACACGATTGCGCATTTGGGGTTTTTGCTTGCTCATGATTTAGCATTGGAGTGTCCCGCAGTAATCTGTTGGAGACGTCAATGGTGTATAGCTATTCATAACACCTAACTCACATGATGTTTTATGTTCCTTGTTGGTTGTTGGTGCCTTTGGGTATGCTTTGCCACGTATACATTGACAGGCTTTTTAACCCGATTATGAGAGAGTGGGCAACTAGTGTAGCATGACCAAGTGTTTGGCATTTTATGCACTTACTCGGGACCCATTCGTATTCAACATCAACTTTGCATGGTGTTGTACGTCCGTCAATTACCCTCGGATTCATAACAATTAAATGCTTAGGTAGGATAGCCTCAAAAACTAGCATAACACGTACCCTGGCATAATCTAGTCTCACACAACTACGTGTAATTGCGTTCAGGTACAACTGGCATACCCACACCACTTGCCACGATACTAAACCCATCATCCGTCCATAGTTCTAGTGGTAAATGTTGAAGCTTTATCCATATAGGGACTTTAGTATGGCAATATTTTCGAAGTGTCATGCCTGGTTCCTACCGTTGAAAAACAATCGGTTGCCCCTGAATTAGCGACGGTCCCCCTTCAATGACCTCCTCCAATGCATATATTGTATTAAATCGAAAGAAGAAGAACCCATTCGTTGTGACTAACACGTCTCCAATGGATGACCACGTAGACCGGACATATGCATTATCCGTGTGGACAATGGCTTCGGCTAAGGAAGTATCCCATCTATTATGTCCCAGCGTTTGGATCCCCTTTGAACCACATCTATCGTGGGGTGAACCACAATTTCCCCCTATTGCAGCGAGGGTGCCACATATCGGAGTGTCCGTCATGAGGAATTCTGGAACCCATTGACGAACCAATCCTCCTTCCCAATGCTTTGTTGTAGGCGTATATTCCCAATAAAAATCTCATGCTCCCATTCACTAGTTTGAGCATTCTGGGGAGCCGTTTCTAGTCCTGGATCATGAATTACCTTCATCATCGACATAGTAGTGTTGGTGTTGTTAGTTTGCACCATGCACTCCACTTGGTTCAAAAACTTCCAGGGCCCCCACCTGATTTGGAGCCATGCTAGTATCATCAGTTTTCGTTGTTCCTACGTCCCCAAAACGTGCTTTCCAATTGACATGCAAACTCTCAAGAATGGCAAAAAAAGGTCCATATCACCACGCACAATAACCTTCGCTGCCAGCCCAAGAAATTGTTGGAAGTTAAAGGGAGATATAATCCCGCCATTTCCTGTGTTGTCGTCGTCACTGCCGCGACTTGCAGATCACATATATTATCATCCAGGTTATTAGGGTTAGGTCGAGGGTTTTGCGTAATAGGAGAGGTAGCCAGGAGAGAGTTCATGCTGGAGGGTAGATATACATTTTATATTATTATATATTAAATATTTTTTGGATGAAGATGAATATGGTGGTGTGGGAAAATGATATTGATATAAATAACTAGTTAAACTTTACTTTAAAAATTATAATAAGTATTATTATAAATTTGAATTTAGATAACAACAAAAATAATACATAAATTTTAAAAATAAAATTTTCTTTTGATGTTAAAAATTGGCTTAAAAGCAATTTTGTCCCCTATCATTAGCGTTTTCTCAATTTGGTCCATTAACTTTTCGGCTTCCTAATTTGGTTCTTTATCTTTCAAATCTGCTCGGTTTTGGTCCTTCCGCCAAATTAATGACCATTTTGCCCTATTATAAAAAATCACAATATAGTCCATACACATGCTCTAGTTTGGCCCAATATGCTTCCGTAATAATATGAAGCCTTTATAAAGTCATAACTTAGTTTGACCGACTTTATTCCGGATATTCTAAGTCCTCGATTTTACGGACTTCCTCCAACCACACAAACCCAGCTAATGATTTGCAGGAACTTGGCTCCTTCAGTAACAAAACAACACAACCCTATCTCGTCTCCTACCTTAGGGCGTAGAAGATACTCTAGAAGAGAGACTTAATAAAATTTAGGGTGAACAAGTTGAACAAAAGCCTTTTTAATTTAAGAAATATATGAAATATTACATAAATATTATTTCCTCCGTTAGAGGAGACAACTAGTTATCCCCTCATTGGTAGAGGGCTAGACTCTTTAGGGAAACCCCCATAAACTGAAAAATTGGAAACTACAAAGATTTGAAAGACTCAAATTATTATGCTTTGAAGAGTAGAGGAAAAATTTCTAATGATCCCTTTATGCTTCGCTGCTTCCTTATTTATAACCATCCGCAGACGTCGAACTTATTTTTATGATGCCATTGTGTTCATCATCACTTTGTCTTTTTTGGATGTCGTCATTGTGTTCGTCATCACTTTGTCTTTTTTGGATAACGTTATTGCGTTCGTCACCCATCATCCTTTCCAGCCTGTGGCCATAATGGGTTGTCGGCCATGTAATTGCTAGCTGGCTCCATTAATTTTTTCTGATTATTGGCTTTTGTTGTCTTCTGCCGACAGTATCCTTTTTAAAATTTTACATTTTTTGAATCTTACTTCTCCTTGTAAAAATTCTTCCTTTTACTCTTACCCGGCTTTGTTTCGGATTTCTTTTAACCCATATCTTGGTTCCGAATAGTAGCTTTTCTTGTTTTAGCAAGGCATACATATGATATGTCATTGCCCAACATATAGCATATTACATGTCTTCATCCTTGTGGCCTCAGTTGCAGGTAGCTTGTTCTCCCATATGAGCATTCTCTTTTTTTCGAACATGTTTTCTGCAAACTCAGTGATATTCCCTATTATGAAGTTTAAC
This sequence comes from Sesamum angolense, assembly GCA_034509725.1. Lineage (NCBI taxonomy): Eukaryota > Viridiplantae > Streptophyta > Magnoliopsida > Lamiales > Pedaliaceae > Sesamum > Sesamum angolense. The sequence goes on from JACGWL010000009.1 coordinate 13,617,697, forward strand.
ATGAATGATCCATTCACCTTGTTGGAGAAGATCTTGAATGGATACTTGACTTTGTCCATCTCAATGAGACAAACACATAGACCCCAAGCTCTTCGAGTGGACATGTTGTCTTCGCTAATAGCTGACACTAGTGGAGCTTCTTCTAAGGCAACTTTAATTTTGTTAAAAGTTACCATGTTTGGTCTCTGCAGCTTGATGAAATGGAACGCTGGATGCGACCCCTTTCCTGCAGTTTCTGAAGTGACTGATATAAATTTTAGCTCCAGGATATCTCCTCTTTTTAGGTGGGGGTTGTTTTGCCATGAATCGTATACTGCCCCACTAATCCATTCTGGTAACTTTGAAAGTTTCAAAAAACTTGGTGACATAGTATGAACTGAAGCTAGAGTTCCAAAGTCATACCACTCTCGGATTTCTTCGAGTTTAGACCCTTCTGACATTCAAACCCTGTTATATTTTTTGAATGTCTCGATAATGGTCTTTTTTCCACATCTGCTGATAAACCTGCCAAGCAAAAGAAGAAGAAGAAGAAGAAAATAATTCGTTAATATTAGCGTTAGAAGTGCCTGTCATTGTCGTAAGGCTAATCTCTTCCTCTTTTACCCTAGAAGCGCTGGGTTGACTTGAACATTAGAGGTTTGCACTTTCTGTGACTCATTTGTTGCCATTTCACTAGAGCTGGCGATGGTCTTGTGCAATCAGTGCTTGAATCTGCCGCTACAGGTCTAGAGCCTTGTACTCTAAATGCATGTTTAGGGTCATGCTTCCGCAACTCGTTAGTCATCTCCGAGGATGATGCCTTCTGAATTGGTTCTTGTAAGTCATTCTATGATGAGGTTGAAGCCACCATGGTAGTTCTTATTGCAATCTGGACAGTGTCAAGATCAACTCTTTGGATTTGCCTATCCACTTGAGCATTCACAGCTAACCGTCCAAACTTCTTATTAAGCTCCTCGAGGTTTTCTCTGAGGTGCCTAAGCCTTAACATGATGGAATTCGCTTCAGATGCCACCATTTCTTGTCAGGAAATCTGCAAGAATATTTTCATGAGATTTTACAACAATAATATTGGCATTCAGCTTGCCATCTGATAATACGCGTTTTCTCAATCTTAGATTCTAATTTATTTTTCAAGAAATCTTTAATATTGGTATTATCGACTTTCAAAGTGAATTCTTAGCAAGTAAAAACAAAGGTCATTTCTTAAAATCCTTCCAAACCGCAAAGAACTCTTTCTCGTTGATATGCCACACTTGGGTTTGTTGTTCGGAGAACAACCCTCCAGTGCATCTAAAAGGTTCTTTCACCTGTAATGGTCCTTTTCATGAGCACTGCTGCCCATCTATAATCATTGGCATCAGTGTAGACTACCAGTTCATCCTCGTCTTGTGGTATTGCAAGCTTTGGCAAGTTATTGCAAACATGTTTCAGCTCACGAACCCTTTGAGTATGGATTTCCTCTCATTTCCTATGACGCCCATATGATTTTATACATAATTGGGAGACTTATTAGTAATTATTAAGAAATTTTAAATCTAATTATAAATAAATTATAGGTTGAAATTTGAATATAATAAAACTTGAACGGAGCAAATTGGGCCGCATTATAATATTTGAGATCAAATTATATTAATAGAAATTAGGAATGATTAATGGTAATTATTAAAAATATTAAAAAAAATATTATTCAAGGTGGGCGGCAACATGTGTCACTGCCCCACCTAATGTTTTTATATATTTGGATATACACACACACCAACACACAACTCACCCACACTCAGACACACAAAATCACACACACATGCACACATTTGCGAGACGAATAGAGGTATGAAAGTTTTATATTTTAATTTATATTAATTCATATAATTATATTATTTAACCAATCCGTTTACTAAATGTAATTTATATTGACTGATGTACTATTTAATTTGAGTATTTTACAATTTTGTCTATTTAAATTAGTACTGAATTAAATATTCTATTTGATTCGAAAATGCTATAGTGGGTTAATCGAATTATTGGATTTGGTAGATTTAATCATTCCTACAGTTAATCCATTCAATTTCATAGGGTTTATTGACTAAATACATAACTATATGTATTGGTGTATAATTAAATTATATAGTAACGGAGAATTGATAGAAAATTCATAGAAATATTCCGAAAATTATATTTAGGGAATATTATGTCATTAAAAGGAAAATGAGGGTTTTAATCATAATTTAATTTAAAAAATATTACTAAGAGCGATAATTATAAAAAAAAATATAAAGGGTTTATTAAATGAAATCTTATGAGTTAGTTGATAAATTAAATATATAGTTAGGAAGTTTAGTTATTCAAAAGGAAATAGAATGAAGGTTTGAACTTCGAAAGAAGTGGAATATAAAAAGGTTGGTGGAAATATACGAATATTATATAATATATTATTAATATTTATGATATTCTGAATATATTAATTATACGTATAATACTTTCTTATAGGACGTGACGACAAAGTAGAGAATTGAGCAACTCCTTGCATTAATTGAAGCATTTTGGGATTTGAGGTAAGTATAGCTAATTGAATTATATATATATATATATATGTATATTTATATGTGTAGTATTATATATATTGATTGCTTGTATATTATTACTTGGATTTATTATATATGTATTATATATTGTTTATATGTTTGATCGTGGACTATTTGTCTGAATTACCTGGATAACTATGAATTGTTATTATGTGACTATCTGTGGTGTTGTTGTACAGAAGCCAGATGAATGATTATGAGCTCTTACAATTGATTGACGAGTAAAAATTAAATGAGAAAGTTATTGAAGAGAAAATAAGTATTAAATGGAGTTGATTGATGAGGTTAATGATGATGATGTGTGAATGGAATAAAAGATGGCTTACCTAACTGGGAGGGGGCATACTGCAATGGTTTACGATGATATGATTAATGACGAGCTGTGTGATGTCTTTAATCAGTAGAGATGACGTGACATATCATACTAATGGTGTGATGTGTGCTATGAATGATAATAGGATGTCATATGAGCTGTGTGGTATCAATGGTGATGGGATATCATACAAGCTGTGTGCGGTGTGATATCAGGAAAAAAAAGATATTATGATTGAGATGACAATGTGATAGGCGGCGAAGCCATTGAGTGATGCACTCCAGTTTGGTTGAGCAGGGCCCTAAGAAAACAAACTAAGTGTCACTATTATGATGTAAGCTGATATATGATTATGAGCATGTGTTGTTTCTTATATCTGTTGATAGTATTGGTGAGCATTGATTGGTTGATATGCTTGTATTGTGTTTGGCTTGGGGTGTATATAAATAATTTTATTGGTTATACTTACTGAGTAGGCAGCTCACGCCTTGCCACGTACTTTTCAGGAGATAGGTAATACTGGCTAGCCGCACTGGATTGTGATCCGTGCCGTTATACTCATTAGGTGGGTCAGCCGTGACATTTAAAGTAGAGATTTTGGCTGTGTGGTTATTAAACATGCTAGGCTTTTGTCGGGGTTGTGTTTATAATTTGTACAACGGGTTGTTATCTTGTTTTCTTTCGAGATTTTATATATGCGGACGTGAGTAAATATTATCCTCTGACATTGCCTATTATCTCGTGAAACTTATATATTTTATATTAGTAAACATGAAATATCTTATAAGAAGGGTTGTAGTTAAGGAGAGAGTATGATAATTAGTGGTAATTAGGTATGATATTGCAGGGGGTGCTACATTTTCACTTTGAACTTTCTGTTTCCTTCAAAAGTGGTCGAAAATCCTTTCTATATCTTGCAAGATCCTTTATAAATATACCTGAAAAATTAACCACTCTCAAGAAGCTTTGTAAATGCTTCTTACTTTTGAGTATGTTTGGAAAATTGCGATTTTCTCCACAACATGCTCTTGCAACTCAATACATGTTTCGTTAATAAGAATTCTTAAAAATTCAATTTTATTGACTGCTATAATAGCTTTTTTCTCATAAAGTACTAAACCTTCTCTATAGCATGCATCAGAAATTATTTCAAGATATTTAATATGATCTCTCATATTTTTGGATGCAACCAATATATCATCAATGTAGACAAACATGAACTCAAAATAATCCTTGAAAAGACTATCCATTTTTTTTTTAAATATCTGAGGTGCATTAGCTAGATCCATTGGAAGTATGTTCCAAATATATTGTCCATGTGGTGTGGAGAATGCAGTAAATTTCTTTGATTCACTCTCCATCTTAAACTGATAAAACTCAGATTTGCAATCAAATTTTGAAAACACTTTTACACCTTTAGTGCAATCAATAAAGTGCTCTCTACTCCGGATGTAATAACCATCAAACTCTAATATCTTATTAATACATTATAGTTAATTACTAACCTAGATTTACCTCTTTTTATCTCATCATGGTTTTTACTAGAAATCCAGGGCTACTGCAGGCAGAGTTCCAAGCTCGATGAGTTCAAGATTGATATGCTCTTTGATAATCGTTTGCATATCCTTCTTATATTCCATGTTAATCTGGATAGGTTTATATCGAACATACTCATACTTTCATTCATCTTTGACCTTGAGAGTAGCTTCGATCTTGTTCCTATCCCACTATATCAGAGGGTTCTTACTAAAGTTCCTTTGGATGAGCCTCTTAACATTCTTGAGAGAAAACTTGCTTTCCTCGCTTATGTCTATTGCTTTTAATTCCTGTAATGCTTCCTTGAGGTTCTTCATCTCTTCCTTCGATTCCTCGTAAAAGCTATCGCTAACGATGAGTCCCTGTTATCTAAAAGACATAGAACTTTATCGAATTTTCTTTTATCCTGCATTTTTGGATGAGTTAATTTGGCATCAAAATCACCACGTTTGCTGCGAGAATTTATAGGCATTATCCTGTTAAATGCCTTTTCTCTTTGCAAAACCTCTATCTCAGTACCACAGTTAGTGGTAAAGATTAACATATTTCTTTGATATCCTTCATATCTTGCACATAAAATTATACCTAGCAAGATATCAACAATTGTATCATGAAAGTAAATAGGATGCCTTTTTACCTTAAACCAGGGTGTTCCATATGCTCCTCTGATCATGATTTGGCTTCTTGAATTCCCGTATTGAGTATTAGGATCTTCTGTGAAAAATTCCTTCCTACAATAACGAGTAAGGTTTCCCTTGCTTCTTTAGGGAAAACTCCAGGTTTTGCTGCAAATTCTTGAACTTGAGTCAATATAAGCTTCAAAATATTCTATCTTATATTGGTCATACAACATACCAACAAATATGCATATAAAAAAGGGGCTCGTCATTCAATCCTTATACCCCATCAAGATTGAATTTTTATATTGTTGTCTTTCTTCCCCATAGTTTATGATCTTCGAGTAAACTTAACCCCAAAGTCATACTCCCATTCTCTCGTCCTGCAACTAGAATTTCATGGCCTACTATTTCTAACATGTCTTCATATCTACCAACAACAGGCTGCTGCAAATGACATAAGTCATCACAAGGAAAAAAGTTTCATTCTTAGTGATGTCAAATATAACTTGTATTTCTTTCCATCCTTCAGGGCATCTAAGTTTTACGTTATCTACCCTTATCTCTTAAGGAGTTAAAGCTTTTAACAATTCATTCTCCGTTCCTTTGTAGCCCATGATCCTATCTCTGAAAAGGACATCCTACTACTAAACTCAGTTCTAAAACTAAGTGTTAGATCTAAAACTGGGTGATCTTTAATTACAATATTGACACACCTATTCTAGGTATCCTAATGGATCTGGTGCCATTACCTTAGCAAATTTCTTGAAAATTCTAGGAATCTCGATATACTCTTTCCTTAGGAATAAATCAGAATGATGTGTATTGTAAAGGGCATAAGTTATTCTATAAGTTATAGAATATGGTCTATTTTCCTCTTTCATGAGATCATTTTTTTTTAAAATCCTGATGAAGGGTTAATACTCTGTTAAAATCTTGGTCTGCTAGATTGTATGCAATCCTTGGATGAATGTCAAACATCAATTTTCCTGCATACAAATTACCTATCATTGTCCCAAGACAACCATCTCTTAAGTTATTGATTCTTCTATCCATTATTGACAAATATATTTCTGAATCAATTCATTCCTTAAAAGTTACTTTTATTACTACTTGAATAGTTCATATGTGGATCCATTTTATAGTAACAACTACTTCTTCTCTAAGCCTATTAATTCTTCAAGAATTTCTTCTTTATGAATAAGCTGCATTTCCATCAAATACCAGAAAATTTCATGGGAATAGCAAGCTCACCTGAACTTACTTTGTAGATTATGTGATGTTTCCTCTTGTTTAGCCTATCTGGTTGAGGATTTTACCGATCCCTCCAATCATAAATCCATCACATAGGCTGAGGTTGGAATATAGGAATATGATTTTTTCTATAGTTTTGTTTGACATCGTTATTTTAGAAAAGAATCCTGATAGGTTTTCAGAGGTTTGAAGCATGTCTCCCTCGTTGTAGTTATTTTGATTTGGTTGAAGATTCATCCGAATCAGTCTCTATCTCCTCTTCATAGATGCTTTTCACAACTCTCTTCATGTACCTCTCTTAGTATGTATTTGGATTTATCAACATTTACACATTTCAACAATATTTCATATGGTGTTCTTTGTAAAGTTCACCTTCATATAGTGTGAACCTGGCTGATTGAACTTCATTTGTTGATTGCGGGCTTCATCTTTCAACCTCTCTCCTTGAAGAAATTTTATCACCGATATCTTCCAATCATCGTTAGATGTTCAAAGGTTCAATAACGGGTGACCTTCATCCTCTCCCATTTCGTAAAAATCTTTACCCTGGGGAAGGTCTCCAATTTCTAGATTTTTAGACACTAATAGAGTAATTTTCCTAGACTTTATCCAAGAGGCGCACTTGAAAACTTTGATAGGCATCTTTCCTCTCATGATCTCTTCCCTCAGAACTTAATCTAATTCAAAATGTTCAAATGCTTGTTGAATGTCGCGTACCTTTTGGAGGTATCTGACCATACTCGTCTCATTTGCTTCATAAGTCCTTCCAAACTGTTGTGCTACCAACTAAGAGTCTGTTTAAGCAACTGCATCTTTAGCTCCCAATTTTTATGCTAATTTCATTCCTACTATCACAACTTCATGTTTTGCTTCATTGTTGGTCACAGTGAAGTCCAATTGCAATGTTAGCTCAAACTCGATAACTTTAAGGTCCCTTAAGACAATCCCTACTCCCCATTGAGTTTAGTTTGAGGATCCATCACCTGGAGGAAACATCTGCCCTTGTTCCCTTACCATGACTTGGCTGCTCATTTCAACCAAAAAGTCTGCTAGTACTTGAGATTTAACTGCAGGTCTCTGGTTGAATTCAATGTAATTCTCCCCAACTCAATTTCCCATTTCACTAATCTCCCTGATGCATCAGGTTTAGTTAAAACTTTCTTTAAGGGCTGATTAGTTAAGACAATTATCGCATGGGACTGAAAATACGGTCTCAACTTCCTAGCAGCAGCTATCAATGCTAAAGCATACATCTCAATCAACAAATAATTTTTCTTAACACCTTGAAGCATCCGACTCACATAATAAATTGGTTGTTGGTAACGATCGAATTTTGATTAAAATAGAGCTTACAACATAACATAGCTAAGTTCCCCCTTCTACAGGTTTAGCTAACAGGGGAGGGCAAGACAAATATGCCTTCAAATCATTAAAGGCTTTGTCACATTGAAGGGTTCACTCAAAAGTTTCATGTTTACGAAATCTTAAAAAAGGGCAAAACCCTTATCAGTAGCTTTCGAAATGAACTGGTTGAGAGACGCCATCTTTCCAGCCAACCTTTAAATGCCTTTCGCTGATTTGGGAACTAACATCTACAAAATTACTTCAATCTTCTCCGCGTTAGCCTCAATCCCCCTTCAGTGACCAGATATCCAAAAAATTCCTCTTTTAACCTAAATGTGCTTTGACTAGGTTCAGCTTCATCCCCTACCTTCTCATAATCTCAAAGGATTCTTCCAAAAGTTTCAATTACCGAGATTGCTCCATACTCTTGACTAACATATCGTCCATAACATATCGTCCATGTACACCTTTATGGTTTTTCCAATCAACTCCTCAAACATTCAGTTTACCAACCTCTGATAAATTGCACCGCCATTCTTCAAACCAAATGTCATAACTCTATAATAGTATAAGCTCTTTTCTATGATGACGAAGTTTTGACGCGATCTTCTTCTGCCATAAAGATTTGATGGTATCCTTGAAAGACATCCATCATGCTCAAAAGTGCACACCTTGCAGTTCCATACAATACAAGGCAAAGGGTAGGGGTCCCTTGGGCATGCTTTGTTAAGGTTCGTGAAGTGTGTACACATTCTCCACTTTCCTCCTGGCTTAGGGACAATTACCACATTGGTTAACCATTCAATATACTGAACTTCTTGAACATGTCCGGTTGCCAATAATTTGTTCACTTCATTCTAAATAATCAAATTCCTTTTGGGCCCAAAGTTTCTCCCCTTCTGCTTTACAGGCTTCACATTTGAATCCACATTTAGTCGATGTTCGATAATTTTTAGACTGATACTTGGGAAATTCGATGCCGACAATGCGAATATGTCAAAATTTTTCCTCAAGAATTCAACAAATAATAACTCCATATCTATAGGAAGTTGGCTTCTGATTCGAGTTTTTTGTTCTTTTTCCCCTAGATCAAATCAGTTATTTTATGTTTGAAGGGTTCTATCCTTTCTCTCTTTTTCTTTTTAGGTTCTTACTCTATATCAAGGTCTAATACCTTCTTTTTATCTTTTGTTTTTGTTTCTTTTGTCGGCACTAAACTTGTTTTCACTACTGTATGACAACACTTTCTTACTTGCTTCTGGTCTCCTTTGACTTACCCACTACTATTCCTTGTTGGGAACTTGACTTTCAGATGGTAGGTCAACACTACCGCCTGAAATTGATTCAAAGCAACACATCCCAATATAATGTTATAAGCAAAAGGTATGTTTACAACCAAATACCTGATCATCATAGTTTTTCGGCATGGTTCTACCCCAAAGGATGTTGGCAGATTAATGGCCCCTTTAGGAGCAGTAATAGTTCCTCCTCCAAATCTTAATAGTGGGATATTGATTGTTTTGATGTCTGTAAGAGGTAAACCTATTCATCAATTACATTTCTGAAAATGATGTCGGCTGAGTTGCCATTGTCCACTAATACTTTCTGTACGACAAAGTTTGCTAAACCTATTGTGAATACCACAGGATCATTATGTGGGAAGAGTACATCCACAAGGTCTCGATAATTAAAAGATATGTCACCTGCTTCATAGCTATTGATAACATCGTGGATTTTGCTCGTCCATCATGACTTTGCATTGATCTCACATACTTCTTTCTTTAACTTGTCGAGTCTCTGCATGAAGGTCTCCTAGATATTGTGTTGATCACCTCTCTTCTGGGTTGATTATTGTCATTCATAACATCCATTCCTTGGGGGTTTTCATGCTTTCTTTCACTACTCCGAGACCTACTTCTCAATCTCGAGGGTTGTGTTCGTCATGTTTCTTACCCTTTGCTTTCAATAAATTTCTTCAAATAACCCAGCCTTATCAATCTTTCTATTTCATCCTTCAATTGAAAACAATCTTCAGTATCATGGTCTTTCTCTTTATATAACTCGTAATAGAATGTTGAGTTCTTTTTTTTAGGAGTCGCCCTAGTTTTTAGAGGCCACTGGAGTAACTTCTTCTCAATGTTCAGCAGGTCTTGGTTCTTGTGGTCGTGAGCAGGGCATATTCGTGGAAACTTTTACACCTTGGTACTGGGTCTTTTCCAAACTCAAGCATTGTTTTTTCTTTTAATTTCTTTGGGTCCTCATCTTTTGTTGCTTGGACATTCCACTCATTCTCCTTCAGAATGTTCATCTCTTCTTCCTGCATGTACTTCTTTGTGATCATATGAAGATCTTCGAATCAGCGTGAGGGTCTCTAGCTAATGTCGATGTAAGGTTTCATTTTTTTAATCCATAGATCAAGATTAACGTCATCATATATACTCTCGGGGTCGAGTCCTTCTGAAACCTTTGTATCTGTCGATGAATGCCATTAAGTTCTCATCATCTTTTTACCTGAATGTGAATAGGTAAGTTGTAGATCTTTTGGCTTTCTTTTTGCTGGAGAAATGGTGCAAAACTTACGCGCTAGTTGGTCATAAGAGACCATAGTGGCAGGGACTAAAGAACTAAACCATTCCTAAGCCCTTCCATATAGTGTAGTAACAAAAATTCGACAACAAAGAGCATCTAAACGTCCATAAAATTGTAAAATATTACTGTAGGCTGTCAAGTGCTCTTGAGGTCCTTATCATCGTGATACTTTGGTAGGTCTGGAGTTTTTACATTAGGTCCCAAAGTTTTTGCTAGAATTTCTGGGATGAATGGGGATCCCGTTCTCACAGCAACATTCTCCATCTCGACTAGAACTTCTAGGCCTAATGCTAATGGTTGTCTCAAATCTTCTGCAATGGTATTTCTCCTGCTATTAACCTCTTTTAACGGGGCCCTACGGGCTCGTTCATATGCTCTGGGTCACGGCGGAGGAGGTGGAGGTAATTCTTCCTTGCCCTTTACTAGAAAAGATATTCTTCTCACCCTTGGGTTAGGCATTGGTTCTGGAACATATAGTTCTACTGAAGCTTCATGTTGTTCTTCCTTCGGTGATGGTACCGAAGGTGGAGGGAGCGGCACATCATACCTCTCTCCATTGTCGACTCTTTAAATGTTTGTATTATATCATTTCTCGATATTGTGATCATTTTAGTAGTCTCTTGCAGATTTACGGTTTGCGTACCCGATTGTCCTACTGCTACTTGCTTTCAATGTCCCTGACAAGGATTAATGGAGTGTTCACCATATTCTTTGTACTCAAGAAGAACTATGGTTTCCCACAGACGGTGCCAAATGTTGTACCAGGGAAATATTCAAGGAATCTCCTAGCTTGTCAAAGGGTTTCGAAGGTTTCAAAGCAAATATGTGGATGGTCTCCAGATATAAAGGATAACCTGATAGGAGTACATTTTGCTATAAAGTGATATTTTGCTATATTTTATAGTTAAAATACTCCTAGTCAAGTGTTATATTGTAGCATTAGCTTAAAAGCTATGGATGAAATGAAAAAGGAAGAAAGAAGTAAAAATCAACAACTTGACAGAACATAATGATGAGTTAGGAGTGCCCACGCAAAACCTAAGGAATATGGCTGAAAAAGGAAAGTCAACGAAATTTGGAAAGATTTTAGGAATTGGGATACCTTTGGCTGATTGAAAAATATCTTTGCTAGAAGAAACTGGACAATAGTTTTATCTCCTTAATACTTCTAGTTTTATTAGGAATCTACCTTTTCTAATTTTAATAGGAGCAGGTAACTAGTCAATATAAATATTGATGTAGTTCGTCATATGAAATATTTGATCTTTGATCTTGGATCTCTCTTCTCTAGACATTCTCAGCTTTTTATAATATTTTGGTCTTTTCTTCTTTTGCGTTATTCTACGAGCATGTCTAGTTAATTTCTATAATTCCAATTAAAGATTCGTTGAATGTTTATTCTAATGAGTTATGATATCTAATTTATGCTTTCTACTATCTTTCATATTAGTATTTGTGTTATTCTCTGTGCTTTTATTACAAATAATCTGATTTATGAATGATTGGTCCATTGTTCATTGTCAAGAATATAAGCCAATTGAACTTGCAAGTTTAGTTCAATAACTAGTGGTAACACAACATAATTGATCATATCGTAGTTTTCAATTATGTTGTGGGGAATGCACAATCTAACTTAAATAAATCCTCTTAGGAATTTATTAATTAAAATTGGGCCTTTCTAATTTTTAATGTTGTTGGTAAATTAAATTTTGAGAACATTCCTAAAGTTGTTTACTAATTAGGGATTTAGTCAACAGACATTCCTTGACTAACTACAGGTAAGGAAAGGTGAGATCGTTAGGTCGTACCAATGACCATAACCAATTTATCTATTATGAATGACTGTCATCTTTGCATCTATAATCAACCGTGGAATTGAGTATGATCCTTTTCTTTAATTAGAATGTTTTTCTCAAAACTACTCTCTCTTTAAGTGTTTCCAGGAGACCAAGACTGTGCATTCTGAAAAGTGCCAGAACTCCAATTGTACTATTTTTTTCAGTGCATAGACGTCTCTCGAGACCTTCATATGTCCTTTGCGTTATGAGTGCTTAAAGATTCGTCATTTGTATCAAAGTAGCTTCATGAGGTTTGCATCTATCCTGATATACGACATGGTCTCTAACGTATTCTGAATGTCTCTAGTAGGATGTATGAATATCACCACATCACTAACCAACAAAATACATTTTCTTCTCTCCAAGCTTACACACACCATTTCTCTTCCTTCTATTTAGGATCCAACATGTCTTCTTCCATGGGATGACTACGTTTTTTACTATTGTGGAAAGAGAAGAATGGTTGGACTTCTTGGACTAGCCAAAATCCAGGAATGAGATTTCATTCTTATAAAGATTACAAGGTAAAATGCTCATTTTCCCCCTAATCAATTTTTTTTAATTTTTTCTCAATTTTTATAAGAGAGAAGGGTGTGGTTTTTTTCCTTGGGAAGATCCACTGATGTGTGCGCGGGCAAATGGTATAATTCCTGGACTGCTTGCAAGATGCTCCGAATTTGAAGAAGAAATTAAAAAAAGTGAAGTAGGTTGAGGAAGAAAATTTTCATATGAGGAAAAGTTGGACGTATGGAAGATTATTGTTCTTGTACGTTTCTTATTTTTCCTTAAGCCATGGTTTGTTTAATCGTGTTCATGCTTTTATTGTTTTTTTGTTGAAGAACAATTTGTTTGTTGTGTGTAATTTTCTTATTAATTGAAGAACACTCTATATTAATTGTGGCATGGTTCAATTATTCCTGATTTATTTTCCTTTTTTTTTTTTTTTGTTGAAGAACAATTTTTATGGTGGCCTCTATTTTCTTGAAGCAAAAAAAAAAAAAAAGAAAAAGAAGCCCCTATTTTTTATGCCAATAAGGATCTATTTTTTCAGCCATCAAGCCTCTATTTTTTCAACTTTTTGAAGATATTTTTCAATCAACAAATGAACAAGAACAATCCAACAAAAAAGGCTTTTTATTTTTAGTCAACATAACAACCATGGTTGATAACTCCTCTCTGTCACTTTGGGCAAGAAGATAGACGGGTTTGATTTCGGGGAGAACTTAGGGCTTGATTGATTTTGGGGGAGAACGTTTCTATTTCTTTGTGGTATAAGTGTTTTCGTCATTGTTACAAGTCATGTATGAATCCAGGTGGTATGACACGTGGTTAATTGATCGAAAAATGGACCTACTAACTTACACGTTAGCAAGTTCCTGTGAACTGAAAGTTTTGGCCAGAAAATTTAGTTGAAAACCCTAAATCGGACTAAAACTAATCAATTTGAAAGTTATTGGAGTTAATAACTTATAGGACTAAAACTAATAATAAGTATACTTAGCCGACTAAAAAAATAAATTTTGCTTTCTATAATATCCACACTTTCTTTTCACAACTCAATCATATATTTGATTAGTATAGTTACTTTAGTTTTGCACTAAAGTAGTGATTAATTTAGACACCGAAGTATTAACCTCTATTTTGAAGGTTAATTCTCTAATTTAAGATATTCCAAAGTATTCACTTCTAATATTTTTCATTTAAAATTTATATACTATCAATTTTGTACAGATTTTCATTTGAAATGAGAATATATTTAGATTTTAATGAGATTGTATTTTATAAAACAATGACGCCAAATCAATATAATTTCAATGAAAATACGTATAAATAGAAAATTTTTTAGGATAAATTGCATAAAATTCCCCTATATTTTTAAAATTTAGCTAAAACCCCGCTATGTTAAAAAAATAGGCAAACCTCCCCCCCTCCGTTAACTAACGGAGAGTGTGTGATACTTGCCTATTGTGCGAGTGGTCCTCATTTTTTGACCTTTTTTAGATTACTTTAAGTGCATAATATCAATTTTGCCCATTTATTTCACATTTAAATATATTTTAAATTAATTTATTTATGTTATTATTTTATTTAAATATATTAAATTAATTTAAATTATTTATTGAGTCCAAATATATTACAATAAATTTTATTATTTATTTATAAATATATTAATTTAATATAAAACCACCTAAAAAGTATATAATTTTTTAAAAAAAATTTTGAATTTATAAAACACAATACAAATTTAATATACTAAAATTCATAAATAATTTAAATATATTTTATTTATTATAACAATAAAAATTAAATATCAAAATACCAAAAAATTAATATCAATTTTCAATCAAATTATTAAATTTTAAAATAATTTAATATTTAAAATTTGAAAAAAATAAATTATTTTTACTTTACTTTAAAAAAATAGTATTTTTAATTTATAAAATATATTAATTAGTTATTAAAATATAAAACAAGTATATCAAATATTTCAAGTTGTATAATTTATCAATAAAATTTATATTTAGAATTATTATATTTTTAAAATAAAATTTTAATCTTTTATTTTTTATTATAAAATTTTGAAAAACTAAATTATTTTTATTTTATTTTTTAAAAATATTTTATTCAAATTCAGATTTATTTATATGTATATATTTATAATATAAAATTAATATAAAAACAAGAAAACTTAAGAAAACTTAAAAAAAAGAAAAAAATGCCATCATCATCGTCTTTGTCTCCATTGATCCGCCTGCAGGCCGACGCTTTCGCTTCCGGCACCATCTTCCCGACTTCTATAGATCTGGCGACGGAGTTGCCCACGAGAAGAAGTAGGCGACCTCCGTTGCCCGAATTGAGGGGTGACGGCGAGGTCGCCCCTTTCTGAGGGAGCGATTGCCTTTTGCTTACGAAGGGCGACGGCGAGGTTGCCAAAGATCTGGGCAACCTCGCCGTCGCCAGTGTCTTTCGGTGACATATATATATATATATATATATATATATATATAACTATATATATATAAATATATATAGTTATAAATATATAAATAACTATATATAAATAAATGTATATTTAATATAAGATATGTTTCAAAATAACTTTAAATCTGAACCGTTCATTTTAAATTATTGATGATCAATGGCTACCATAACAAGGATATAACGGTCAATTTCTTAAAAAGTTCAAAGCCATTAATTTTGACTGATGGAAGAAGAGAGTATACATAATTTTAAAAAATATAGGGGATTTTTCGCGTATACAATTAACACAGAAAATTTTTAATTAAAAAATAAAAAACACATAGAAGTGTTATGCAATTTACCCCATATTTTTATTTTAATTACTGTTTTAAAAATTAAAAAATCAAAATGAAAACACAAACAAACAAGCATATGTGGGACCGCAGCGGGCCCCACCTTTATTTTTGCAAGCTACATTGGCAATAACAATTGGAAGTCCATCCGGTTCCTGGTGGAGCCTCCTCCAATCAAGCACAGCTCCTGGTTTGGTGCTCCCGAGCCTTAGCCTCTGTCCGCACCTAACTTTCTTTCGCACAGTTCGTTGAAAATTTCACATACTTTATCTTTCACAAGGCACAGCACTTCCTCTTTCCTCTTCTCTTTTCTCTGTCTCTCTCACTCTAGAGCACCAACATTTCTTCTTACAGATTCCAAACCCTAGCTCCAAATTCTCTGTGTGTAAAGATCGATTTTGAGCTCTATTTTTGTCGTTTTTCCCACCAGCGCAGTATTCTCGTAAGTGTCATGTCGAACCCTAATTCTCTCTTTTTGTTTTGTGTACGTATGATGCAAGTGTTTCTGGTGTGGTGTGATGTATTGGCTCGGGTTTGGAGTTTGAGTTGAGTGAAGAGGTGCAATTTGGCTTGTTTTAGTGCCGTGTTTTTCGATTATTGAGTCAATTTGTGATTGCGCTGAAGTAATTTTGTTGAGTACTCATGGTGGATCTTGTTTGTGAAATTGTGGAAATGTTTAGCATTGAAAGGAATACAGCTTGGGTTTTTGAAATTTTTATGTTAGGGTTGTTCACTTGGGCTTTTATCGAGCTAGGTGTTGAAATTTGGGGAATGGTATATCCTTTTGTAGGCATCAAGAGAATAAATTTTGCGATGAGTCTGGTTAATGGCGATTCCTGTGTATTAAATATAATAGGAATGATGGTCGCTCCTTCAAGGAGTATAGGAAAGTCTGATGACTTCATACTGTATACTAGTTTAGTGTGGTTTCATGCACCGGCATGTAAGTACTGTGATGGCCAAATTTCTGATGGTCTGTTTGACATTAAATTATTAGTTCTACTCTCTTTTTTTCCCTTTCTTTTTTTTTTTTTTTAATTTTTATTTTTCCTCTTTTCTGGGTGGCAGAGGGGTAATCTAGCTTCTTTGTGGTCTGTGAGTAAGGAAATGTTGCATGAAAGTTGCTGACCACTGGTTGTGAAGTTGCCTTTTGAAGTGCTGAAGTAAGAATTGTTTCCTTTCAATATGATTTTTACTAGCAAGGAAATTTAATAGATTCGAGTTTAATACAACCAAACAAAACTATCTGCCTATTACTCGAAATCTAGCAACTGTCATCATTGCGGCACACCAGTGGTCAAGATATCTAGCCGATTAACCTGGGTAAAACTTGCATCATCAGCTTGGAAGGAATGCTGATATTTTTTGGATGTCACAAGAGATAGAAGCTCTCTTCTTTCCCGTGAGACGAAATATATGTTTAGTTTGTTTGTATGAGAGCAATGACTTCTAGGAGTAAGTTGATTGAGATTATTAGATGCTTTTGAATTAAGTGGGACAATCTAGATACTGACTTGCTGAAACTTTTAACTTTTTGAAAAATTCTTTCAATATTTATTTCTTTGTTCCTTTTCTGTAAATACAGGAGTGTGAATTATTGTTCAATTTGAAAATCTTATTTGTTTTTCTGCCCTTTCTTCTTTTACTCCTCAGCTGTCACCAGTATATGACTCATAGCTCAATTTCCTTAAAATTTATTTGCTTTTTGTTTTGTTACCAAAACTACCAGCTCAATTAGATCAATAATGTGATACACTAATTCTGAAATGCTACTTTTGAGGGCGATAGTATAAAGATACACAAATTTTCACCATTTGAACTCTAATCTGCTGCTATTTGCGAGTTGCATGGGATCTGTGATTATTTGGCTGGAGGGAGTATAAGGGGAGAAAAAGAGACACATAACTGGGATTTGGGGTAAGATAACACTGAACTGGAATTTCTTGAGGGTTTCGGTCTGCTAGGTAACAGTTCAGTGAGTGGTCGCTGAACAGACTAAATATGAATCGCTACGTGCCACCTCGTGGAAAGTATACAATCTTACTTTTGCTTGTGCATGAATGGGAAAGGGCTGAGTTTTTCTTGTTTGTGATGTGTTGGGCTATTATTTGTTTGAAGATATTGCTAAATTGACAGTAAGCTCATGAGGTCAATTATATGCAGTTAAGTAGCCGCAAATCAACTAAACATCCCAGGTTGCTTCTGGGCATATTAATGTGACTGAATTTTGACAAAATGTGGGTACTCAGGTTATTTTAGCGTATTTTGAGTGTGTTTGGAGTGCAGAGCAACTGAACTTGCTGTGCAAGTAAAAATAGTTTATTATCCATGTGAATTAGATGGAGACTGAGTCACATTTGATGATAACTAATGTCTCAAGTACCCACTGCGCCTTGCAATATTAATAGTCTAATGTCTTCAATACTTAGGAAGTGTTTCCCTAAGATTATTTTCCAGTCAAAGCATCCAATAGGTTTACAAGCTTATTGAAAGATTTTTTTTTTCTTTAATAGTGTTCAGGAAAGAAGTTTGTAAAGGGCACTTTTAGTTCATAGGCTACGGACTTATAAGCTCTTTAAAGTGGGTAAAGAGTTCATGACTTGGTTTTCGAGAAATTAGAAATTTATCTTACATAAACTGTATAATTGGCAGGATTTGCCTTAATGATAAACTCTTTACATCTTATAAGTCTAAGAGCGTATTCTCTCTTAGAAGATTTTATAAGTTTCAAAAACATTACGTTAGTTCCAGATCTTCCTTAAGAGTCAACATCCTTAGGAATATGTTTTTAAGTTCTAAATATAGTTGAGGCTTCGGTGCTTGGTCTTCGGTTGAAAAGAATGTTCCACAATGTTAGGAAAGGGATTCCCGGGGTCCCTGGTTTCATGGTTTTGTTGGTCTGGGCATGTGTGCTATTTGGCTGCTTTATCCTCCCATGTAATTTTTGTTTTGCCATTAGACTTTGCCAACATTTTAACCGTGATTTAGGGGACGCTATCAAAGAATACATTTTGTCCACACTCCACACCCCACTGGTACCCTGATATGTAAATACATTATTTGATTTGATCCTTTTAGCTTTATTTCTTCGCTCGATCTTTTTTTATTTTCTGATCAAGCACCAATGAATTAGAGAATGAATGGTAGTTATAATCACAAATGGATCATGTATAACTAACTGATTTTGTTAATTATGACTCTCAATTGTATTCTTCTTAGAAACTTCTATGGTAAAATTAAATTTACAATGGACTTGCAATTTATCCTCAAAGCCAGGTCATAATTCATGGGCCAAATTAAGTATATATGGAAGGCAGGACTTATTTTCCCGGGCTGCAGCTTGAAAAATGTGACTGGCAAGAATGCTGAATAGATTTTGATAGCTTTCTAGTGAGTCATCTTCTAGCTTAACTTTTTTCTCCTAGGAGAATGAAAGCTGTTTTAGCTTCAACCTAGAACTTTTTTCTGCTCTCTGTAATGCTTGGGCTCTTGGGACGATATAGGTATATCATTAGATGTTTGAACATGTTCTTGCACTTCCTGAGTGTGCACGAGCATGCACATACACACGTTTAAGTGTATTTTCTTTAAATCTACGTAGGTTTTGGAGTGGAAATACTGAGCTTACAAGTATTTCATGTCATTTATATTCTCTTTGCTTTGAGATTGCCTTTCATTTGTCCTTTGAATTGCCAAGTTATCCCTTTCCCGGTTTCCCTGAGTCCACCGTTTTCAGAGTTCATCTCATGCGTTCCAATTCCTTTTTCAACACTTACATGGAGAATATGTAGATCCGATGAATTCAGGGTCTTATTGCGCCTTTGTTCAAAAAGTTGGCAGCACCTAGCCATTGTGTTATTGAATTTATATTAATTACACCTAACTTCATTAGCGTCGGTTAGTTACTGTAATTATGTTTGTTGTTTGTAGATTTTGTAATAACTCGTCTTAGTTGTTCTTGCTCAGGAGGTGGTATTCAGGTTAAGAAGCAAGCACATGACTGATGATTAATTTCAGGAGATTATGATGCGGTCATAATTTTGTTTGTTTTCCAGATATAAATTTCTTGTGTTGTATAGATGGATACAAGTGGAAAAGAATTTTAAACTTGAAGCATTGGATTCTTTATATCAAGTTTAAGCATACCAACATTGCACAATTGATAATTTGGGTGTCAACCATCTATGCCTAGCAACGAACTTGGAGATAGGGTTCACAATTTTTTTGCACAAGACAACTCATTGCAGGGGCATCATCACTCACAAGTTGTGGAAGGGAATTGGCCAGTGCTAAACAGCAACTTTTGGGTTGGCAACCAAAGACAAGTTGATCTATTGAATTCCAGTAACAAAAATTATACTCCACAATCCTCAGGTATCACACGGTTGCTTGATCATTGACTTAAAATGTTTACTGGATTGTTTAATTTTTGTTGAGCATTTCCTTTTCTCTGAAGGTAAAATATTTTCTTTACCACAGGTCTTCTTAAGCTCCATAAGTTTCTCACATATTTACTGTATCTTCTGATATTTGTTCTCTTTGCAGACGTAGATAGAGGAGAGGGCAGCTATCCCCTTCATGAGGCACATGACTTGAACTTTACTCAGCCAAATCTGAGGCCTGAATTTGCTAAAAGTCAGTCCTTAAACGAACAACCAAATTTGAATGGCTTCATGTATGGAAATGAGTTTCACCAGACAAGGCAGAATGAAGCAAACTTTCTGGCAGTGGATTCAGATTCTGATCAGCGTCTTTCAATAACCTCAAGAGGCTTATCTGTCCGTGAGATGCAGCAAGCTAGTGGCCCTGACCATCAAGCAAAAGCTTCAATTAGATCGGGAACATCGGTGTCCCCCGTCAGCTTTGATCTTTTTGGCGGGCACCAGCAGATGAGCCATCAGCAGTCAAACGTACCACAATCTTTGCAGCGTCAGCAGTCTGGAATCAATGACATGCAGCAATTTCAACATCAACTCATGATCAGGAAAATGCAAGAGCTGCAAAGGCAGCAGCAACTTCAGCAACTTGGTTTAAGGCAACAGGATTTGATTAATCAGGTTCCCCCCTTTGCTAAACAGGCATCTGGCACCCAGACCACATTGGTGAATGGAACTCCAAACTCTGATTCGTTACAGTACCCTTGGAGTGCTGAGCTTGGTACAAACTGGCTGAACCGGGGTTCTCCAACCATGCAGGTGTCTGCCAGTGGACTTGGTTTTCCACCAAATCTTGGCCAGACACAGCGCTCAGTGGATTTGGTGGCACAGCAGGTTGATCAATCTCTTTATGGAGTTCCTATTTCTAGTTCAAGGGGTTTACCCGGAAACCAATATTCCCAAATGGTGACAGAGAGATCTTCAATGCCTCAAATGTCGATGAGTGGTAATTTTCTTCAGGATAATCAACATAATTTATTGCCAGATCAGGTAGGTGTACAAAATGAGTCTTCCATTTCTAGGCAGAAATTTCAGACCGAAAACATGTTTGGACTTGCTTCTAGGCAATCTCCAAATACTGGGATGAGAAATATGGGGGGCCTCCAGCAAGTGAATTCCATGTCGAGAAATGCACCTCAGCAGGATTTCCTGGGGAGACAGGATCTAGCTGTTCGACCAGATACCTCATATGAAAAGCCAACTAGGCAGGTTGCCTCACCACAGAATGAAGTTGCCCTAGATCCAACAGAAGAAAAGATTTTTTGGTTCTGATGATAATATATGGTCTGCCTTTGGCAAGTCAACACATACAACTGGAGAAGCTGGTAATTTGTTCGATAATGGTGGCTTATCAAATGGTTTACCTTCTATTCAAAGTGGTAGTTGGAGTGCTCTTATGCAATCAGCTGTTGCTGAAACTTCCAGCAGCGATGTGCCGCCACAGGAGGGGTGGAGTGGTCTGAACTTTCACAATAATGATGGTCCTTCAGGGAGTCAGCCCCTTTCATTGAACAATGACAGTTGCAAACAAGTATCATCTTTAGCTGATGACAGTATGCAAATGCCATCAGCCCAGAGTTCTGGATCGTTTGCTCCTCCGGATGATATCAATACAAACAATGTAATGGGTTGAATCAACTAGGCCAGAAATTTCAAAATGAACCTGGCCAAAGATTGCAGACTGAGATGTCTCAGAGGTTTTTTCAGTCTTTGGAGGAAGCTGGCAAGTGGTCAAACAGCGGTCCATTACAAAGTTCAGTTGCTGAAGGGAGTCCACTATATACAGATGCCTCTCATTCTCTACAGGCAGAGAGAAATGCCAAAACAAATTCTCCAACTTGGGTTTCTGAACACACTGGAACTAGACTACAATCAAATGGTTGGAATTCTCTGGAAGCTATACCACCTGGTGGAGAGAGGGTGATGAACAATCATAAGGCTGAGAAGCTGCACCAAAATTCTCAAAACAGTCAAGTGAGAGTGATGCATGGAGAAGTGGTTCATGGAAGTTCTTTATGGAAGTTGAATTCTGTTCATAGTTCTGCTACTGAGTCGGGTCATGTAAAATCTAGGGTAGCCAGTTCCCCAGCAAATCAGGAAACTTTGAGTTCGAAAAATGATGCTACTGATGTTCAGCATAATATTTTACTCAATCAGTGGAAGAATGCCCATCCTTCGACTAGATCCCAAGGGCTGAAAGTTTGGTAAGAACACTGGATCAAGCTAATGACCTGAATCAGGTTTTAGACCCAATGAATAGCCGTGAAAAAGATGAAGTTGCGAGACATGCGAGGCATGAGATAGATAATTGTGATGGGAAGGAAAATTCTAATGACAGCCATCGCTCAAACTTGTCTCAGCACACTTCTGGTTCGTTCAGAGAAGGTGATTCACGATCTCTTCCCATTGGGAAGCAAAATTCAACCAATCAGCTTTCTAGGAAAGTTTCTGCTCCTCGCAAGTTTCAGTATCATCCAATGTTGGAACCTATGCTCACAAGCAGCCCAGCCGTTCACAGGCTATGTACCTGCAAAATGCTCATTTTGGCCAGTCAAAAATATTTGGTCAGGGTCCAACGAATTCTACAGTAATGGAAAAGGTGATTTTTGAATTTTGTGACATGTATGTTTACACACTGTTGACTAGGCAGAAGTCAGGATTAATTTTATTATTTGCAGGAGCAGTCCTCTGAGCTGCAAAGAGATATTGAAGGTCCTGATGAGGTACCATCACGTGGAAACCTTTCTGGTCATGCGCCTAAGGTACCAGTTCTCTTTAGTCGACCCGTTGATGCATACACCTCCAGTAATGCTTCTTCTTCAAGGTACCTTCACTATTCACTTCCATGGCTGGTGCCAATAAAACTAATCTAAACTTCTGCCATACTGTTTTAACTCCATCCATTTCATGGCAGTCAAAACATGCTGGAGCTTCTTCACAAGGTCGATCAATCAACAAATCATGCTGCCGTGGGTCCGTTTAGCTCTTCTGAGGGCAATGCATCACCTCAGCTGCCCCAAGCAGAAAAATTGGATGCGGTTGGCAGCCTCCAGCATAATCAGGCTTCTGTCTCTCAAGGTTTTGGATTGCAACTTGGTCCTCCATCCCAAAGGCTGCAGATTCCTGAGCATCAATTGTCTTCTCAAAATGGTCATGACGCATTTAATTCCTTGTATTCTAGTAATGCTGCTGCAGAAATGGGAGGTAAAGACCAGCAGATGGTTAACACACATGCAGGTCCATCTTTGCCGTCCTTTGAAGAAACCCAGGTCGAGTTCAAGATTAACAGATCTGCAATTCCA
Organism: Sesamum angolense; assembly: GCA_034509725.1. Lineage (NCBI taxonomy): Eukaryota > Viridiplantae > Streptophyta > Magnoliopsida > Lamiales > Pedaliaceae > Sesamum > Sesamum angolense. Next base: position 13,640,822 of record JACGWL010000009.1, read on the forward strand.
GATCATGGTGGGAATGAGAACTCTCTGTATAAGATGCCTGGAGATGTTAATTTAGCGTCCAGTTCGGCTATTCTGAGTTCAAGAAGTAGTGTTCAGAATCAACAAATAATGAGTTCAACTGGAAAAATGTTGGTGAATCAGCGGATTGACTCCAATGGGTACAGTTCCTACTCTGCACAAAGAAGGCTTGCAGATACTCTCTTGCCTGATGCATCTGGCAGTTTTAAACAAGATAGTCTTGCATCATCTGGGGGCACGTCGCGTCAAACCGGCCCGAGCGATGTAATGAAAAGAGTTCCAACTACAACTTTACCCACCAGGGATGGTAAGCTGACTTCTCAGCATTTTGGCATGCCTGGTATTCCTCGACAGGGATATTCTACACAAATGTTGCATAATATGTGGACCAATGTTCCTACCCATCAAAATAATATGAGCATACAGTTTCAGCAAGCGTCATCACATACTCAAGAGTCACCCCAGCCAAATATTTTGGAATCAAGTTCTCCTTTGACTCAAGATCAAGTAAACTCTCAGGGGATTGTTGATGGGGAAGAGCAAAGGCTGAACGAAAGTTCTGGTCAGCCAGTAGCATTTGTAAACACTGACCCAGTTCCAGAGATGGAAAAATCATTGGGAAAAGCATCCTCTGTGAAAAATTGCTTGGAGGATTCTCCTGCAAATTCTGCTTCTACACAGAAGGATATTGAAGCCTTTGGTCGATCGCTGAGACCTAATAGCTTCTCTCATCAAAATTATTCCTTACTGAACCAAATGCAGGGTTTAAAGGATGCAGAGGCTGATTCAAGCAACAGGTTCTCGAAGAGGATGAAAGGACCAGAAAGTGTTTCAGATGTTCATATAGCAGCTTTGAAGGCACAGCAGCAGAATGAACACAATGCAGTAGGAGATTCTTTGGGTTCAAGCACTGGGGCCCCATCCGAGGATTCTGGGATGCTAAACTTCACAAGTCCAGCTGAAATGTTCCACAGGAACACTTCTCAACAAGGAAATGTAGCCTCACAGGATATGCTGGGACTTAGTCGAGACGTTTCTCAAAGCAATTCTTGTGGTGAATATTTGACTTCTGCTAGAGCTGATCATCCTCAGGTTAGCCCCCAGATGGCTCCATCATGGTTTAATCAGTATGGAACTTTAAAAATGGGCAAATGTTGCAAATATATGATGCACGCAAAGTCACCTCCTTAAGACCAGGAGAACATGTTGGGAAGTCTTCCACTGGCTTGGATACTCTTAACTCGGAGGAGAAAGGAACTGCTGCTCCCATTGACACATATCAATTGGGCAACAGCCATCAAAGTTCCATTCCGTCATTAGTAGCCAATGGACATTTCTCTTCTCCTCAATCATCACGGCTTAATGTCACTGGTCAACATCTTGAGATTTTGAGACCCAAGAAGCGTAAGAGTGCTACCTTGAACTTCATCCTTGGCACAGAATAATATCCGAAGGTTCACAAGATCTTTGGACCCTCAGGTGGCTGTCACCAGTCTGTTTCTTCTTTTTTATTCACTTTTTTTTTGAATATTTTCTTTTATAGACTCCTATGCTGAATGATAAGTTGTTGGACAATTGATTAAATGGAATTTAGCACGGCTGATGCTTGTGATCTACAGCTATTATGTGTGTACTATTCTAAAATTTACTTTCCTAATCTCCATGAGATTTACGTGGTGCAGCATGCCAGAAGCAGACTGGAATAAAGCAACAAATCATCTTGCTGAAAAGGTGTGATGGATGCATACTTTTCCTCATGTATTGACTTCAACTTTCGCATAGTTGGCCCTATTCCTCAGCACTTTTTCTGATGGCAGGTTGAAGATGATGCTGAACTAATTGAAGATGGACCACCAATGCTTAGATCTAAACGAAGGCTTACTTTGACAACGCATCTTATGCAGCAATTACTTCCCCCCTCACCAGCAGCTATTCTCTCTGTTGATGCTACTACTAGTTACGAGATTGTAGCTTATGCTGTCTCCAGGATAGCTCTAGGAGATGCTTGCAGCACAGTTTCCCGCTCAAGTAATTCGGATCAGCCTGGTGACAGCATGGATGTGTAAGAATGAATTTGGAATTCATGAAATTGGCAAAACTGTGTCACATCTTTTTATCTTTCACCTCATTACTTTGGTGGCATTCTCTATAATTTGCTCTTTTGTTTTATACTCCAGACTTCTCGCAAAGAGCAAATTGTCGGAGAGAAATGGACGTCGGTGTTATGCAAAAGCTTCTGAAGAGCTGATGGGAAGAGCTAGGAAGCTGGAAAATGATTTCTTGAGGTAAATTTGTTTTACCAGAGATATGTGTGGTCTGAATGATTAGATAACGGTGAATACTTTACCAAGTGCTTTTTTTTTTTTTTTTGGGAACTTCGGTAGATTGTTATCTCTGTTATGGGAAAAGGGTAGCTAATTTTTCTCTTCAACCTTTAGCAGTGGGCTTAAGAATTTTTCAGAAGATCTAGAAATAGCTATCTGGGTCTCTTTACTGTCTCCCAGAGTAGTTGCTTCCATCTGATATCTGTTACTCCTGTATTTTTATGATCTACTGTCTCCAATTGTTCCGTTAACTTTTTGGCTTAGCAAAAAGTTAGTACATCAACATATATCTAGGGAAATAAAATATACTTTAGATGGGGTAAATGCACACTTCGATGCAAAATGTAGACGTACACAATGAGTGCACGGATATCTATAATTTTGCTACTTCCATGCAGATTCCTTGTTATAAGTCTAAGCTCTCATTTTGATCCTGTTTCTATCTCTTTTAAATAGGCATCAGGTGATGCAGGCCCACATATTGTTTCATTTTTATTTCTATCCAGTAAAGAGATGCTTCAAGCTAACAGGACCAGTTATTTGATGAAATATTCTGAAAATAAATGCTTGTTCTGTCATTCTTGGAGGGAGAGTAGAGTCTTTCTTGCTTCTCTCTAGTTTATGGTCAAAGCCTGGATGCGTTCTAGTAAGCAAATATCCAAGTGCACGAAGTTATTGTGTTAAAACTAGGAACAGGGTGTTAGAGTGGCTTTCCTGAGGATCATAATATTTGATCTTCCAGAGGAATAGAGGTTTGATGATTAAGTTTGAGAAGCCCTGGTTTTTTTCAAAGCGTAGCTTAAGGCACTTTGTTGAAAATCATGAATTGATTCTCCAAATAACTGGAAAATCACAAGAGAATCACAACAAAATCTTAGTGATTCTTGTGATATCTATATGATTTGATTTGGAGATATTTCCTTATTCACATATGTAATTCACCTATATAAATACGTAGACGTTATATTATCAAACTAAGAGAATAATATGATTTAGCCCTTTGGGCATTTGTCTCGTGGACGTAGGTCATATGACCGAACCACATAAATGTTCGTCTTGTGTTCCTCTCTTCACTTATCTAAAACTCTGACACACTTATAATAATATGTTTAATCAATACAAGGTACTTAGAATTGTTGAAAAAAGGAGAAAAGGCACTCAGGGAAAGAGTTAATTAGTTGGTTTTTCAGGTTATCTTAACTCCTTTTCGATGGGAAACACATTGGTATAAAGGAAACAGAAATGCTGATGAAAAGGAATCAGGATTTGGCATCAGGCTTCAGAGTCATGGGGCATGATGTAAATAGATCATGGAGATACTTTCACAAATTTGATTGTTCTGCCAGTTACTCTCTTTCTAAGGGAAACACAATGAGATGTAATGGACATCAGGATAGAAATGAATCAGGATATGTCATCATGTTTCTATTCCTTGTGTGTATTAATCTGATGCAGCGACATTTCTATATCAATTGAGGCTGGAACCAAGTGACTCAGCTCATGAGCTCTTTAGAACTAGTCCTTATAATGATTGAAATCAAACTCAAATATATTGAGGTCGAGCTGCCTGAAAATCTAGCAAGTTATTTCCTAGCTTGATCGATTTTGTTTGTAAACTTGCAAGCCTCTAATCATTTCTTGTGTAGTATTATATTTACATATGGATTTCATAATTACAAAAGGCACGCCATGTGGCAAGTCCAGCTCTTTTCATAAAATGGTGCTGCGCTTGATCCTGTGGAAGCCCAGCCTTGTAAACGAGGCTAGGCTTGCTCAAGCCCGGCCTTTTAATTTATTCTTTTTTAAAAAAAAAAATAATGAAGTAACAGAAAAATGTAAAAGAAAAGTAGAAAAGAAAAACAAAAAGCGAAGAAAATCCCTAACCAGATGTTTTACATATTTCTTTTATAGTATAATGATTAATATAATTTCTAGTATTTATATTTAATTGTTTGTGTAATAATGATTTTGAAAGATATTAATGTATAAATATATAATTTATTTATGCAAGTATGCGCTGTGCGTGATGGCTCGAGGTCACCTTTGCGCCATGCGCAAATATGATGGATTTATAAATATGTGTGATGATATTAAATTAAAATATATAGATGGTTTTAATTTGTTTAACTGCTTGCTAGCCGATCTTAAGTTTCTAGCTAAATAAGCCAGGCCCAAGGTTGATAGTTTAAACATATAGCTGAGGCTGAGCACCAATGATTGACAAATTTAGCTTTGATCCAAGCTCCAAGTATCAACTTCAAGCTCGAGCTGAAAAACAAATCTTGTTAGTACTTGGCTTGGCTTGCTTGCAACTCTATGTTCTCTTGTGAATCATGAAATTCTCTTGATTTTCTTGATGTTGTCTAACTCAAGTGTCCTTTATTTGTAATAAGTGGAGTAAGGACTTGTGATCATACTGACTTGATTTGATGGTCAATTTGTAACAACTAAAAGGAAAAGAAATACAGTCGAAGAACTTCTGCCACCTGCTCTAGAAATTCTTTTAATTGGAATTATGTGATAGGCAGCAGAACAGTGTGCATCTGCTGATCCTAGTGCTAATAACATCATCATAATTTGTTAGTTTTGTAAAGTGAGTCCTAAAATGCTCTATACTCTGTTGGTATCTGTTGTTTTAATGGTGTTATACTTGTTTCTTTATTTCCATGCTCCTATAACTTTATCTTATCATTCTTCTTTTTGTGTTTCTTTTTATTTTTCTCTTTCTTCCATTTCTCACTTTCTTTTGGAGGGTAAGGGGTTGATCATCTTTGTGGTTCATCTTCTGTTTTGTTGTACTTTCACTTTTTATGGTTTTTGACATGATTTTTCCCCTCTGATATGGATACTTGTGTTGTATGTTGTAGACTGGACAAGAGTGCATCAATATTGGATTTGAGATTAGAGTGTCAAGATCTTGAGAAGTTCTCTGTAATCAATAGATTTGCAAGATTCCATGGGCGTGGCCAAAGTGACAACACAGAGGCGTCAACTGATGCAACTCCAAGCGCTCAGAAACCTATTCCGCAAAGATATGTAACTGCTCTTCCCATGCCTAGAAGTCTTCCTGATAGAGCCCAATGTCTATCATTATAGTAATTATTTGATTGGTTTTCCTGGACCTATGGCCAACAGTCTCCATTTATACACTGGCACTTGCACGTAGACCAATCAAAAACCACAGGATGGAATTGCGTACACATAATGTCTCCTGAGATGTGGAGGATGTTTAATCTTTTCGATTTAGGCCACTGATATCATTCTTGCAAATTATAAAGTTCACTTATGTATAGATCTTTTGAAATTGAGCAAACCGGGGTTCTCAGTCCATTTTTGCCAAGAAGCGGGGTAATATAAGTGCCTCCTGATGTTTCATATATATTGGCAAATAGGTAGGAATTTCTGATATATAGCTTCAATTTCTTGTTCTGTTTTTTGGTAATATATGATGCATATTTACTATCTTTGAGATTAAGTGTATTTGGCAGCCAAGACTTGGATATTATTTAACAAGGTGCAGAGCTGCTTGAAGTGCCCTGGGCATGGATTCACACCATAGGTACAGGACAATCGAATGCTACACTCTATTTGTTTCAGATGGATGATGGCAGCATTCACTCTTGGCCAGGTTTTGAGCAACATACTGCTTTATTAGTTGCTTCATATTATTTTGTTGATAGTATGGTTTTCGAACTTCTTCCATTACGTTTTAAATGTTTGGTTCTTTTGGGTTTGTCTTCTTATAATGTTGACGTCTTTTATTGGTATAGTAGAATTACCCTTAGTTTCATGAATATTTGATTGTTTCGCCTTATCTGTCTACCCTGTTATCTCCACAATGAGCTCTTTGTTTTCATCAGCGATCTGAATTGGTTGCTTTTGCCTCTTTATGCCCTTTATTTCTTCTTCAATGTTCTTTTTTGTACAGGTCTATGTCTGACACTCTTTTGCAAAACGTTTCAATTTTCATGATCTTGTATAGTATGAATTACCAACCCAGTTCATTTACTGTTTTTTGAATTCTGGAGGAGGATTCTCCCTTGTCTTTTCTCTATCCTTTTCCCCCACATATTTCCTCAACTTGTACATAACAAAGCTGCTAACTCCTCCATGATTTACTGTTCCATCAGTCAGGAGGCTGCAAAAGTTGTTGCTTGCTCCAACTCATTCATCCTCCTATGAACCATTTTGAAATTGAAGGCAGGTTCATGGCTCAAATATTCTTTAATTCTATCATGAATGCTGTATTTATTAAACATGAACATCATCTTCTCTGCCCATGAAAATGCCTTTCTTCATATATTAGCAACCATTTAGACAACTTTAAATCATCATGCTTCATGAATAGGAAGCTAGCGACAATAATCAATGCATAATTTATAGGATAAATTATGACGAACGTCCATGGGCTTTGATATTGTGTGAATACTTCTTTGTTGTTTGGGAATTTTTCAATACCCTCCTGATTTTAATGGCCTTCGAGTAACTAGCATAATTCTGTAGTTTTTGCTACATTTCTATATTTTGTTTTGGTGAATAAACTAAAATATTATTGTGGAACTATTACGGATAATTTCTTACATTTTTTAAAATTATTCCGTCCACCTTGCTTGGATTTTTTTACAATTTCTCAAATTTTGTAATTAAAAAGCACAACAATGGCAATGTGCAAAATATAAGTTTCTTTTAAAAATATCACATAATTTCATCAAGTCATAATAATTTTTTGGACAATGAAGTGGTATTCATAAAATTTTAGGCAGAATACTATAATATACCTAAATTGTATAAGACATACTAGATCGTACTAATAAAATGATTAATTGAAAAACAAATTTGTTAGTACGATGAATTATACTCTTTTATCTGTTCGACATATTATATGAACGACAATTCATTATGTCATTAACAATTAATGACTTCCAACACCCTCTCAATTGATTGTGAATTGAATCACAAGGAATGGGATTAATATATATATTTGAATTGGAATATTCCATTTAATTATTTTTAATTTTTTTATTTATTTTTTTTATTGGCACAGTATTAGTAGCTAAAATCCGTTATTATAATTTATTATGGTTAGATTACAATTCAAGGTTGTCTATACCTTTTAAATCCCATTACACAAAATAAAGGAGTAAGGGGTAGTTTACTTTTTTAAGGATGCAAAATAGGGTGGATTGGGCCCTTTGGGATGAAAATGCAGGATATGATTAATATACAAGTTTTATCAAGTGAAGTGTGTTGGTTTACAAATTCTGTTTTTAGGGTGTATTTTTTACATTGTAGGATAGTTTATGGATATTACATGTTAACTTTTAAAAATACCTTATACTATACACTGTAGATTTTGAACAACTCATTGATTAGCTTGTAATTAGCTCAAATAAATTATTGGAATTAAGTTAAATTCTTGTGAAAAAATTATTATTGCGTTAACACTTTTTCCCTATGTACAGAAAAAAAAATTAAATTATCGTCTGAGAAAAATTCAATGGAGTTAAATTTAATTCTAGCATAATCATTAATCAATCAAGTTAATCCTCATAATGCAACCGAGTTAAATAATTTTTTAGAATGCAATCTGAGTTAAAACTAGAAATTGTTAAAAAAAATATAACCATGTTGATTTTTAAAAAAAAAACTGCAGAAACAATTTTGTATAGTTAATGCATATAATCTTGTCAAAAGACAAGGACAAAAATGTTAAAAAGACTGAGGAGCCAAAAAGGGCTGCGTGGGATAAGTGAATCACACTCCCCCAGCCTTGATGGACAATTTTCGGGCCAAATGGAGGTTTTTGTTGGATTGATCCAGATATCCAGCAATATCTGGGCCAATCCAGTAAAAGTAAATAGCCCTAATACCTTTGTGTGGTTTTATGCTTACTTTAAATTATGACAAATGATTCGGTTTAGGATTGTAGTCTTACTATATAACGCATTTGTGGGATGATTCAAGATGTGCAGTGGGCTGAACTGGGCTAGCCCGATCCAAAATTAAATTTGAACTTTTAAAAAAATAGGCTGTACTAGCTCAGGCCTGTTTGAGACCGATCTCAAGTATTGAAACCTATGATCAGACTAACCCAATGACCCAAGACCACCTGGTCCTGAGTTCTGGACTAAGCGTGACGGGCTATTTTTTTTATAATAATAATAAAGGTTAAATATAGTTACCATTCCTGAAGTATTCCCCCGACATCAATTATCCTCCTGAAGTATTATAACCTTAAGAAACCCCTCTGACCTTTGTTTTTAAAGTTTGAAATGCACATTTTACTCTTACAAAAATTGTTTTTTTTTTAAATAAAGTAAAGTAATTTTTAAAATGCCAAAATCACTATTTGTCTAATCTAATTTCACTTGTTCATCGGACTCTTTTTATTTTGTGATCCTAAAGTACTTGTGACATTTTATTTTAATTTTATTTGTTTGTCAAACCAAGTTAATAATAGATTTATACATGCATAAAATCACCACATTGACATGATTATTATACATATATAAAATATTATGATAAATATATACTAATTTTATATTTTTAGTAGCTTATCAGTCCTTTTATTATTCTAAATTTTAGTACTTTAATTCATTAATACTTTTTGTTTATTTTTCTAAAAATTATTATAAATTCTTTTGAATTTATTATGACGTAAGGGCTTATTTACTTTTTGTGAGTTGATTAAAGATTGGATTGATTAAAACGTGATTGAATTTGTGATTATTGAATTTCTGATAGGTTTTTCTTACGTTTACTTTTGCTTATGTGGCTCAGTATCAGTATTCATTACTTTGTGTTGAGTTTGGAAGCAAATACTTGCAGCTGAGTTTTGAAGGCTTTTTTCGAAAGATGACCGACATATCATAATTACACCTGCTGGTATGTGCGGTTATTTTGGATGAGATGAGGGGCAAAGTCGGCCAAATTTCCCACTTGAAGAGGTCAACATTGGCAGCGAAATATAATCCTTTATCAATGGGCCTCTCAACACTAGCTAATACCACCAACCTGATTGGTATTACGATCGTAACACAATCAAAATTAGTAACGGGCCGACTTATCATATATCGGGCTCAACAGTTTGAAGTAAATGGATTATTGGACCTGATTATGTGTGATATCAAGCCTAATAACTTAAAAGTAAACGACCTTTAAGTTTATTATATAATTTTAACTATTATTTTTTTCTAGTTATGATTTTTTGTGTGATTGAATTTATTATTTATTTTATTTCATAATACTATCATAAAGTTAAATAATTATTCAAAAGAAGATCTCTATTTTTATAAAAATAAATAAATAAAATAGGCACATACGGGCTTAATTTGGGCCTGGCCCGGTCCTGGTCCGAGCCTCAACTGGGCCGGTTCATGGGCTGGTCCCGTGTCGGTCCTAAGTCGGCCTGACCCATTGTGCACCTTGAGTAATGATGATGTGGTTTGCGTAACTTTCCAAACTCTATCTTCTGCATTGTTCTCTCCTTGATAAAGAAAAACATATGTATCTTCCATACACGAAACCCTTTCCTCTTTGTTTGAAAAATTGGCTTCATTTTAGCACAATAACCCATCATTCAAGTTTGAGCAGTAAATCGTTGATCTTAACGTAAGAGTTTCTTTGAAATTGTAGTCTGTAAGGTGAGATGCACTATAACAAAGATCAAAGTGTGATAGTGGCAACAATTTTAGGAACAAAGAATGAGAGGAAACATGAGAGAGATATGTCTGTAGACATGTAAAATTTCATGTCTAATTGAATGATGACAAGTGTAAAATATATATTATTTATCAATTTTTATTTATATTTTGGAATTTACTAAATTAATTCCAAGTATAAATAGTCAATGTAATTGATATTTTGATATATATTTTATCATCAAATCAATGGCTGTAAGTGTCAAAATGAAGTATTTCGGCCAATCAAATAATGCTTCGCAGTCAAAGATTCCAACAATTAGACCGCGCATGTGGAGCAATTGCATGTACGCTCCAATCAAATCAGACAAATATTGGTTATATTTATCTCTTTAAAAAATGCAAATATTAAAGAGATAATGTCAAATTGACCAATCATATTATTCCAAATATATTATGTATTCATTTTTTTAAATTAAATTATAAAGAGATAATACAAAAGGTGTTCAAGTAGATCACAACTCTACCTCTTTGACACCTATATAAAGGGGTCCTTGCACCTCATTTGACACACAGAGCTCGAGAAGGAAGAGCCAAGCAAGGGAAGATTGCAAAATTCCTCTACGAATTCCTCAAGTGACAGAGCTCGAGAAGAAAGAGCCAAGCAAGGGAAGATTGCAAAATTCCCACTTTCAAGTCATCAAATTCCAGTCAAGACTATAGCGTTTAATTTGGGATTATTGGCGAAAGCCCTCAAATTAACGTTATAGAAATTCAAATTCAAGTCCAAAGGAGATTACATGGAGATTTACTCTTTGAATTAGTCAAAATTGTCAAATTCATATTTTGGAGGGAATAATCAAGGGATAGAATAGATATTGTACTCACATTGATATTTTAATCCAAATATTTTTATTTGTGATAATTTATTTGTGTTTTAATTTTTCAGACACGATAAAATTAGCGCTCACAAATTTTGGCACGCCCAGTGGGACAGCTCTACCTTCATCTCTTCTCTTCATCAAAGAAGACAGACATTACATTGATACTCAAGGAAAAACTGTGAAGCTAGTCAATTCCAAACTTGTCATATCAAAGTCTTCAAGCTCAAGTATCAAGAGTGTTGGTGTACTACGAGGAATGTCGAAGAAGCTCAAAGAATCTTCCAAATGTCTCCTCTAGCTGAGTACGTCGAAAAGAACTTGCACTCACCTAGCTATGCAAGCGAAAGTGATGCAATAAATCTCCCCGACTTCTCCTTGTTCCGTGTCTAGCTACTCCTTCACAACAAATGTGGCTCCGGTTATGGTGACAAATGCTACAACTATAGAGGAACAACTTGCGGATTTGACGAGAGCCATTGAGGGACTTATTAAGCACGTCCAAGAGCAAGATGCACAAATTGCTAGATTGATCAACAAGACAGATAATATCGATGCAAGTCATATCATGGAGAAACAAGTTGAGGCTCATGATGAAGTAGAAATGCCCATAAACAACATTATGCTGAAAATGATAAGTCTGCAAAAGAGTTTCAAATTTCTTCTGACGGGTTGATTCTGTGGACCAATTGAAAGAATTCATTGAAGGAACCATCAGAAGCAAGGTCGAGGGAAGCTCAAGGTCATCCTTTACTTACTCAAGCCTTACACTCCAAGGATTGACAGCTTGAAAATGCAAAAGGTTATCAACCACAAAGTTTCAGCAATTTGATGGTAAGGCAATCCTAAGCAGCATGTGGCTCACTTCGTTGAAACATGCAACAATGCAGGGACATATGGTGATCATCTAGTCAAGCAGTTTGTTCGATCATTGAAGGCAATACATTTGATTGGTAACACTGACTTGGAGACTGGCTCGATTAATGGATGGGAACATCTAGAACAAGAATTTCTCAATCGCTTCTATAAATAACGGCGGACTGTCAGCATGGTCGAGCTTACAAATTCTCGTCAATGGAAAGAAGAACAGTCGTCGACTACATCATAGGTGGAGGAATTTGAGCCTTAATTGCAAAGATAGATTATATGAACCTTCCGCCATTGAGATGTGTATTCAAGGCATGCATTGGGAACTATGCTACATTCTTCAAGCAATAAAACTAAAGACTTTTGAAGAGCTAGCCACTCGAGCAACGGAATCGAAATGAGCTTCAATTGCAAAGAAGATGAATATTCAGTTGATCCAATGATGATGATGGTGATGATGGTGATGCAAACATGAAAACAAAAAAAAAAAAAAAAAAATCTCATGCTCCTGGATACGAGCATAACTATCTAATGTCTAAAAAAAAAAAGAAAAAAAAATCTCAATGCTCCTGGATACGAGCATAAACTATCTAATGTCTCAAAAAACAAAAATAATTTTCAATGCTCCTGGATACGAGTATAAACTATCTAATATCTTTAAAAAAATAATTTTTAGTGCTCCGGATAAGAGTATAAACTCTAATGTCTCCAGAAAAAAAAAAAAAAAATCAATGCTTCTAGATATGAGCATAAACTATCTAATGCTTCCAAAAAATAATTTTCAATGCTCCTAGATATGAGTATAAACTGTCTAATGTCTTTGACAAATAAATCTCAAAACTCCTTGATACGAGTATAAACTATCTACAAATTCAAATTGAAGAACTCATTGATACGAGTATAAACTATCTACAAATCTCTTGAAGAACTCCTTGATACGAGTATAAACTATTTACAAATTCAAAGTTGAAGAACTCCTTGATACGAGTATAAACTATCTATAAATTCAAATTGAAAAACTCCTTGATATGAGAATAACTATCAATAAAAATCCAGTGAATTACGTTTTTTGACTTGATCTCCAACGAGGTATGTAGGCAGCTTGAAATATATTTTTAAGTTCAGTCACATGTACAAAAAAAAAAAAAAAAAAACACATGTCATGAATCAATTTCGAGACATGTTCATCCTTCACTTCGCTGCACTCGATGTTTATGAACAAGTCTCGAGGGGGCATTTGTAGACATGTAATTTCATGTCTAATTGAATGATGACAAGTGTAAAATATATTATTTATCAATTTTTATTTATATTTTGGAATTTACTAAATTAATTCCAAGTATAAATAGTCAATGTAATTGATATTTTGATATATATTTATCATCAAATCAATGGCTGTAAGTGTCAAAATGAAGTATTTCGGCCAATCAAATAATGCTTCGCAGTCAAAATTCCAACAATTAGACCGCGCCATGTGAGCAATTGCATGTACGCTCCAATCAAATCAAGACAAATATTGTATATCACAATCTAATCTTTGACACCTATATAAAGGGGTCCTTGCACCCTCATTTGACACACAGAGCTCGAGAAGGAAGAGCCAAGCAAGGGAAGATTGCAAAATTCCCTCTACGAAATTCCTCAAGTGACAGAGCTCGAGAAGAAAGAGCCAAGCAAGGGAAGATTGCAAAATTCCCCTTTCAAGTCATCAAATTCCAGTCAAGACTATAGCGTTTAATTTGGGATTATTGGCGAAAGCCCTCAAATTAACGTTATAGAAATTCAAATTCAAGTCCAAAGGAGATCTACATGGAGATTACTCTTTGAATTAGTCAAAATTTGTCAAATTCATATTTTGGAGGGAATAATCAAGAGATAGAATAGAGATTGTACTCACATTGATATTTTAATCCAAATATTTTATTTGTGATAATTTATTTGTGTTTTAATTTTTCAGACACGATAAAATTAGCGCTCACAAATTTTGGCACGCCCAGTGGGACAGCTCTACCCTTCATCTCTTCTCTTCATCAAAGAAGACAGACATTACATTGATACTCAAGGAAAAACTGTGAAGCTAGTCAATTCCAAACTTGTCATATCAAAGTCTTCAAGCTCAAGTATCAAGAGTGTTGGTGTTACTACGAGGAACATGTCGAAGAAGCTCAAAGAATCTTCCCAAATGTCTCCTCTAGCTGAGTACGTCGAAAAGAACTTTCACTCACCTAGCTATGCAAGCGAAAGTGATGCAAATAAATCTCCCCCGACTTCTCCTTGTTCCGTGTCTAGCTACTCCTTCACAACAAATGTGGCTCCGGTTATGGTGACAAATGCTACAACTATAGAGGAACAACTTGCGGATTTGACGAGAGCCATTGAGGGACTTATTAAGCACGTCCAAGAGCAAGGATGCACAAATTGCTAGATTGATCAACAAGACAGATAATATCGATGGCAAGTCATATCATGGAGAAACAAGTTGAGGCTCATGATGAAGTAGAAATGCCCATAAAACAACATTATGCTGAAAATGATAAGTCTGCAAAAGAGTTTCAAATTTTCTTTCTCACGGGTGATTCCTGTGACCAATTGAAAGAATTCATTGAAGGAACCATCAGAAGCAAGGTCGAGGGAAGCTCAAGGTCATCCTTTACTTACTCCAAGCCTTACACTCCAAGGATTGACAGCTTGAAAATGCCAAAAGGTTATCAACCACCAAAGTTTCAGCAATTTGATGGTAATGGCAATCCTAAGCAGCATGTGGCTCACTTCGTTGAAACATGCAACAATGCAGGGACATATGGTGATCATCTAGTCAAGCAGTTTGTTCGATCATTGAAAAGCAACATTTTTGATTGGTACACTGACTTGGAGACTGGCTCGATTAATGGATGGGAACATCTAGAACAAGAATTTCTCAATCGCTTCTATAATACACGGCGGACTGTCAGCATGGTCGAGCTTACAAATTCTCGTCAATGGAAAGAAGAACCAGTCGTCGACTACATCAATAGGTGGAGGAATTTGAGCCTTAATTGCAAAGATAGATTATATGAACTTCCGCCATTGAGATGTGTATTCAAGGCATGCATTGGAAACTATTGCTACATTCTTTCAAGCCCAATAAAACTAAAGACTTTTGAAGAGCTAGCCACTCGAGCACACGGAATCGAATGAGCTTCAATTGCAAAGAAGATGAATATTCAGTTGATCCCAATGATGATGATGGTGATGATGGTGATGCAACACCATGAAAAACAAAAAAAAAAAAAATCTCAATGCTCCTGGATACGAGCATAAACTATCTAATGTCTCAAAAAAAAAAGAAAAAAAAAATCTCAATGCTCCTGGATACGAGCATAAACTATCTAATGTCTCAAAAAACAAAAATAATTTTCAATGCTCCTGGATACGAGTATAAACTATCTAATATCTTTAAAAAAATAATTTTTAGTGCTCCCGGATAAGAGTATAAACTATCTAATGTCTCCAGAAAAAAAAAAAAAAATCAATGCTTCTAGATATGAGCATAAACTATCTAATGCTTCCAAAAAATAATTTTCAATGCTCCTAGATATGAGTATAAACTGTCTAATGTTTGACAAATAAAATCTCAAACTCCTTGATACGAGTATAAACTATCTACAAATTCAAATTGAAGAACTCATTGATACGAGTATAAACTATCTACAAATCTCTTGAAGAACTCCTTGATACGAGTATAAACTATTTACAAATTCAAAGTTGAAGAACTCCTTGATACGAGTATAAACTATCTATAAATTCAAATTGAAAAACTCCTTGATATGAGAATAAACTATCAATAAAAATCCAAGTGAATTACGTTTTGACTTGATCCTCCAACGAGGTATGTAGGCAGCTTGAAATATATTTTTTAAGTTCAGTCACATGTCACAAAAAAAAAAAAAAATCACATGTCATGAATCAATTTCGAGACATGTTCACTCCTTCACTTCGCTGCACTCGATGTTTATGAACAAGTCTCGAGGGGGCATTTGTAGACATGTAAAATTTCATGTCTAATTGAATGATGACAAGTGTAAAATAATATATTATTTATCAATTTTTATTTATATTTTGGAATTTACTAAATTAATTCAAGTACAAATAGTCAATGTAATTGATATTTTGATATATATTTTATCATCAAATCAATGGCTGTAAGTGTCAAAATGAAGTATTTCGGCCAATCAAATAATGCTTCGCAGTCAAATATTCCAACCAATTAGACCGCGCCATGTGGAGCAATTGCATGTACGCTCCAATCAAATCAAGACAAATATTGGTTATATTTATCTCTTTAAAAAATGCAAATATTAAAGAGATAATGTCAAATTGACCAATCATATTATTCCAAATATATTATGTATTTATTTCTTTAAATTAAATTATAAAGAGATAATACAAAAGGTGTTCAAGTAGATCACAACTCTACATCTTTGACACCTATATAAAGGGGTCCTTGCACCCTCATTTGACACACAGAGCTCGAGAAGGAAGAGCCAAGCAAGGGAAGATTGCAAAATTCCCTCTACGCAATTTCTCAAGTGACAGAGCTCGAGAAGGAAGAGCCAAGCAAGGGAAGATTGCAAAATTCCCTCTACGAAATTCCTCAAGTGACAGAGCTCGAGAAGAAAGAGCCAAGCAAGGGAAGATTGCAAAATTCCCACTTTCAAGTCATCAAATTCCAGTCAAGACTATAACGTTTAATTTGGGATTATTGGCGAAAGCCCTCAAATTAACGTTATAGAAATTCAAATTCAAGTCCAAAGGTGATCTACATGGAGATTACTCTTTGAATTAGTCAAATTTGTCAAATTCATATTTTGGAGGGAATAATCAAGAGATAGAATAGAGATTGTACTCACATTGATATTTTAATCCAAATATTTTATTTGTGATAATTTATTTGTGTTTTAATTTTTCAGACACGATAAAATTAGCGCTCACAATGTCACCTGTTTTTTTTTTTTGAAGAATTTAACAACACACAAGTTCCTGTTTTGGAAGAATTCTACTGATACATTTTTTCAAAAATGGGTCTGACATTGTAAGAGATTTGCAGGGGGTTGATGGCAAGAATTTACTGCCATATAGGGGCAATATTGACTTTTCCCGGCTAAACTTGAGGTCATAATAGAGAGGCAAATCATCACGTTGGGTGGGCTATGCGGACTGAATAGTATCACACTTCTACTACCAAACCATAATCGGAGATTGCATCGGGCCCATGAGGTTAATCACGGGTAGACTGAAAATGAAGTAAACATAATATTTTCTCTTATTAGTCTTGATATCCTTTCTAATAAGCCTAAGTAAAGGTTCCCTAATAATTTCAATATCAAACATGATAAAGATATGTAACAAATAAAAAATACATACATATATTACTAAAAAAATGTGAAATTGGGCGGGTTTAGGACCGACTTTCTGGCATTTGCACGGTTCGAATTGAAAAAAAATTAACTTAGGCCGAATTTTGGAATGGTTTATGAACCGTCACTGCATAAGGCGTTACTAATATTTAGGAATGTTTGGTGAAAGACTGTTCTACTTCGACACGGTCTCTATAGCACATTTATGGTGCTTGTTCCTAATATTGTATTTGAATATAAAATTTTCTTTCTTTTTTAGTTGAAACTCATTGGATAACATTTCGAATGGTTATATAATTTATTTTGGGTTATTTTTGGAACAGAGTTTATAATACTTATGCCTGAAATTTGGAACTGTATTTATTTGTATTAATGATATAGGCAAAATTGCATTTTTTAGTCCCACAGTTTAGGGGGGTCTGCACTTTTGGTCCCGAGCTTTACGGGATTGATAACTCAGGTACCAACTTTTGAAAAATTTAGCATTTTTGGTCCTTTTCCAAAACGGCCGCTAATCAATAAACGACAAAGTCACGTTTTTTTCACGTGGCCGTTAGTCAAAGAGGCTGGAGGTCAAAGGTAAAAATTTCTCTAGCCCCTTAGTCATTTTCAGCCAAATCGAAGAAAAAAAAACTTACTTTTTCTCTCTCAAATCTCCCCCAAATCGAAATCCTATGTTCACCAAGCCAAATCTCACCCAAAAAATTCAAGTTTCTGGAACTATATTGGAGATATACGCAACGGAGTTGCTCGAAGCAGTGGAGCGAAGATGAGTTTGAGAAATTTATAGCTTCTGGACTTTTCGAACCCAAATATGATAAATACGGTAAGATTTTTATTTTACCGTGCTCAATATACTATTTTTTGTAGTTTAAATTATTAAATATGTGTAGTGGGGTAGGTTATGTTGAATATTGTAGTTTAAAAATGGATTTGTGACTGCGATTTTTTTAGGGTTTTCAATGCATGTGTCACTTTCTGTCCTTCTTCAATATATTAATGGGTGTGGTCCTTACGTGTTTTTTTTGTTTTGTTGTATACCTTATTGAATAAAGTTTCTCTTTTTTTTTTAATAATTATTTTTTATCTCTGTTGTCTGGTGTTTTGTTCTGTTGTCTGTTGCTTTATTTTTTAATGTCTGAGTTCAATAATATAGTATGTAATATGTGAATATTTATGTTTCAGGCCTTGACCGATTTGTCACTATTATACTTTACCATGGTGGTGAAGTAAAACATAGTCCTATTGCTGAGTTTGTAGGGGTAATCAAAGTAAGTTTGATTTTGTTGATGTAGAAGATATGTGTATATCATACTTGAATGGATTAGGTGAGAAGTTAGGGTATATGGGACCAAAGAGGTTTTATAGGCTTGATAGTAATAGGAACAAATTCAGAGTGATTAGTTATCAAACTGATGTTCTAGCACTATGTGATGGGTATTCCTCCAAAAACAGAGAATTTACTCTATGTTTGGAGGCTAATAGTGATGAACCTGCAACCCAAATAGGTTCATCAAATCCTATTGCAGTAGTAGGAGATGAGAAGGGCAAAGGGGTAGCAATAGAAGGTGGAGTCAGTCCTAGGTTTGATGAGGAGGATTGGGCTGAGGTATTCAGACTAGTTGATAGCTATGGAGAGGGTGCTGGATGGAATTGTGATCAGGGTGTTATGCAGGTTGATCTCCAGAGTGAAGGGGAGGGTAGTGGGCATAGTGAAGGGGTTGGTGAGGGGGACGGTTTAAATGAATCTGAATATGGGCCAGAAGATGAGGAAAATGGGGAAAACAGGGATGAGGAGGGGGTACAAAAGGGTGAGCAGGAGTCATCTGAATCTGATAACTCTTCAGATTCAGATTTTTGTGTCAGTGAAGATGATTTTGATAGTGAGGTGGGGTCTGATATAGAAGGAAAAGAACCAAATCCTGTCTTTCATCCCATAAATAAATATGAACCAAATTTGAAATTGGGATGATCTTTAGCACCAAAAAAGAATTGAGAGAGGCAGTCCATTGTCATGCAGTGAGCACAAAAAGGAGTTTAAAAATCATAAAAAATGACAAGAGAAGGATTTATGCTAAATGTTTGGGGGAGGGTTGTGAATGGAGATTGAATGCACTAAAATTGGGAGATCAAAGCACATTCCAAATTAGGGAGTATAATCCAAAACACAAGTGTGGAAAATCTTTCAATGTGAAAAATGTTAATAGCAAGTGGTTATCTGGAAAATATGAGGAATCCTTTAGGACTGATCCTAATAGGAACGTCAAGGGGTTTAGAAAGGACATCATCAAAGATATTAGGTGTCATGTTTCAAAACATCAAGCTTATAGGGCTAAAAGAAAAGCACTAAATGCAATAGAGGGTAAAGCAGAGGATCAGTTTGATCAACTGTGGACTATGCTGCTGAATTGAGGGCTAGCAATCCTAGATCAACTGTTATAATGACTATGACTGAAGTGGATGATGGGACAGACAGGAGAAAATTTGAAAAGTTGTATGTATGCTTTGATGCTTTGAGACAGGGGTTTTTGCATGGGTGTAGGCCAGTTATAGGGGTGGATGGGTGTCATTTGAAAGGTCCTCATGGTGGTATATTGTTGACTGCTGTTTCAATAGACCCAAATAATAATTTGTACCCTTTGGCATATACAGTAGTTTCAGGGGAAACTAGGGAGTCATGGGAGTGGTTTTTAAAACTTTTGAAGGGTGATTTGAATGTGGTAAGGTATGACACTTACACATTTATTAGTGATAAATAGAAGGGTCTGATTCCTGCATTTGAATCAGGTGCCAAATAGATTTTTGTGTAAGACACTTACACAACAATATGAAGACAGCAGGGTTTAGGGGACTTGCATTTAAAAAAACATTGTGGAATGCTGCCAGAGCAACAACATTGCATGAATTCAACTTGAGAATGGAAGAAATAGGGCATCTTGATCCAAAGGCTGTAGATTGGCTAAGTGATAAACCTCCAGAGCATTGGAGCATGAGTGATTTTAATTGTTTTCCTAAATGTGATATGCTGCTAAACAATATTTGTGAAACATTCAATTCCTGCATTCTTGAAGCTAGAGAGAAACCTATCCTAACAATGTTGGAATGGATAAGGGAGTTTATCATGACTAGACTGTCTGATAATAGAGATAGGGCAAGAAAGAAATGGAGTGGAAAAAAATATGTCCAAGAATTCGAAAAATTGTGGAGAAGAACATTGATAAGGCTGCAGATTGTATTCCAATCAAGTCAGATGATTGGAATTATGAAATTTCTTCTTATGATGGCTCAAGATATGTTGTAAATTTGCAACAACACACTTGCACATGCAGAAAATGGGACCTAACTGGGATCCCATGTAACCATGGCATGAGTGCCATTTGTAGTCAATCACTGGAGCCACAGGATTTTGTTAATCCATGTTACAGTGTTGAGATATTTCTGGAGGTATACAAGCATGCAATACTTCCAGTCAATGGGCCATAGTTATGGACCAAAACATGTCTCATTCCACCCCTACCTCCAAATTTTGGAAGAAGATCAGGAAGACCATCAAGGGCAAGAAGAGTTGAGCATGATGAACCAGTCAACAAAGGAAAGCAGAGACAGAGAGGACAAAAGAAACAACCTATAAGGCTGAAGAGACAACCTTACCAAGTCATGTGTCATTATTGTGGAGGAACATGACACAATTAAAAGGGTTGTGAAAGAAAGAAATTGATCATCCAACAACCTCTCAAGATGCTAACTCAAATGACCAAACAACAGCCACTAAACTCACAGTAAGTATTACCATATTTAATGTGTCTTTTACTCTCTTTATTGTTTATTTGCTAACAACCTCAAATATGGTTTCTTGTTTTTGTAGGCAAGAAAAGGACAGCACCACCTCAAAACAAACAGAAAGAGGCAGCACATTCACAGCCTGTAAGGATTTCATTTTAATTTTCCCCTTATTTGTTTTTTTTTTTCATGTTATGAATTATTTTTTACAGCAATCAAAGAAAAGAAAAGGAGTGGAGGTACAAGCCACACACACAACCTCATCTGCAAATGTTCCAGTAAGTCTGACTGCAACATAATTCATTGTTGATAAATGCATCCATATTAATTAAATGTGTAATTTTGCTGCAGTCAAGAAGGATTACAAGGAGCACACCATTTCCAGCTGCTACAGAACCCAACCAAGCAACAACAACAGGGGTAAGAATCTGATATTTCATTCTTTGGCTCAAACTGGTTGCAATGTGAACTAATTTCAATTTCATTTACATGTAGGGAACACAACCTTTATTGCATAGATTTACACAATGCTCAACTGTACAAAATGCGTCATCAAGTGGTGTTCCATACCTAACACGAGGAGGCAAAAAGTTTGTCACTATGAAGAACTTGACCAAAGTTGTTGCTGCAAAAAAAAAAAAAAAAAAACACAGCACTTCACATTCAAAAATATGATGCAGATTTGTAGCATTTTTTTTTTTTTGAGATTTTGTCTAGCACAAACTTGTAAACAATTCAGTTTTTTGCTAAAATGTTGTAAGTTATTTGCACACCTTGTGGGAGCAGGTTTCCCAACATTTGCAATCTTTTGGGCAGCATTTTGGTATAGAAATTGTAATATTGTTTTGAGTAGATTGTAATGAATTGTGCCATTTTGGTTATTTGAATGAAGTTTATTTCTTTGCTATCTTTTCCTATTAATTCTTCTATAAATTAACGAATTTATTTATTTTTTAATGTAATGAATTGTTGTCAAGTCTATTTTATATCATATTTGTAATATATTTTGGGAATGTATTGTCGAAGCAATTTTTCAAAGAAAAAAATCAGTTTTAGACACTAAATGAAGGGGAAAATGGTTTAAGCGCCATTTTTTGGTTATTTGGCTCCAAGTCGTTTGACTAACAGCCACATGCAAGTCACATGCATTTTCCGTCTATTTTTTAACAGTTGAGTTAACTCAGGACCAAAAATGCTAAATTTTTCAAAAGTTGGTACCTAAGTTATCAATCTCGTAAAGCTCGGGACCAAAAGTGCAGACCCCCTAAACTGTGGGAGTAAAAATGCAATTTTGCCTAATGATATTATGAACGATCATTGGAATTGTTTGGTGGCCAATTATTGACAAGTATTAGCACGGTCTATTTTTTGTTTGGAACAATTTTCTGTAATTGTTTTAGGAATGATCAGTCTTTTTTAAGAATACGTGTTTAGAACTGCTTTAATATTAGCAGTAGGAACAGTCAATGTTATTTAGGAATAAGTGCTTAAAACTGTTTTAGGATTGGAATTAGGAACAATTATTTGTTTAAATTTGTAATATTTTCTTTACAGTTACAAAAATATTTATAAATTTATTTATATATTTAATAAATTTTAAAAAATAATTTAATTAATGTAATAAATTTTAATAATAATGTAGTTTATATATTTTAATAATTATAATAAATAATTAAATTAATTAATAAAATTTTAATTAATTATATTAATAAACTTAATAAATTGAGTAAATATGAAATAATAGAATGTAATAAATATTATGAAATATAAATAATTAGAAAAAATATTATTTTAATATAAAATATTATTTGATTATAAAAATGAAATAAAAATGAAAACCTAATCTATACCCTCCTCATCAACATTTCGTCATTGTTTGGTGACAGGGAATCTGTCGGAGGCTGTGCTGGGGCGGTAGCGGAGGCAGTTGGCTGTGATAGTCCCGTAGTTGAGGAGCTGGCATGCATCTCCCTTATCATGACCATCATATTGACCATCATCATCTCCAGCCGATCGATGCGATCCTCCATGGCCAGGTTTGGTTGTGGCAATGGCGATGGTGATGTGTAGGTCCGGTTGGAGATGTGGGCCTCAGAATCAATGCCGAATATACGACCCTTGTTCTTGCCCCTAACTGCAGCCAACCACAGTTGCTGCTCGGTCATCGCCACCGAAGTCTCCGATTCAGTTGGGGTATCATAGTCCTCGGCAGTGGGCTGAGGCTGATGATCCTCCATCAGCTTTTGGAATGTCTTCTGCAAAACAAATAAAATTATTAGTACTTTACCCCAAAATTATTTTAAAAAAATGAAATAACTAAGGTACTTACCGGCACCTAAGCCGCCGTTGGGCCGCTCCAGCGGCCATCCGCCTTCTTCTTATAGCATTTGGCGAACAGTTCTATCTGCTTGGGCGGCCGACCGAGGTTTACCTCCTATAGAAGAATAAAACAGTTAGCATAATATTTATAAAATAATGATAAACCTTTAAAAATACTGTGTTGTACTTACCAATTTCCTCTTGTGTATGCCGACAGAGGAAGATCCCCAACGGTACACAATCGAGGATGCTGTGGGGTTCGCCGCATTCTTCGAAAACTCCTCCTAGAAGTCTGCATGGGCCCAGTATGCCTGGAGTTGGAGCCATACCTCGTTGGCCAACCAAGGTGGCTTGACCAAGTCCCTCTGGGCGATGGAGAACTTCTTTCGAATTTTCGGCCCACATGTAGAAGACCCAAAACATGGACCCATCATCACAGTCCTACCAGTAGGTCATCTACAATAAAAAAATTAAAGAAAATATTAGTAAAATTCATTAAACAATTTAGATTATAAGATAATACTCAATTAATTTAAAGTACATTACCTTTATGCTCTCGAACTAGAAATGTTGGTGCTCTGGCAGCACCTGCCTCAAACATGCCTAAAGGTGGGGAAAGTGTTCCCACACCAGCGCATTGATGCGCTTGTGGAATTTTCTGTCAAACCTAAAATACTGGTGCGCTGATGGTGGGGGTCTGTTGGTGGTGGTGGCGGAGCAGCCCACGGATGGGCAGGATCAGCCGTTGGTGTGACAGACGGATATCCAACCTCCTTAGCTGCTGGTGCCGCACCAGATGGTCCAGTATTATTTGGAGTTTGCGGGGTGGCTGACGGTCCAACCATGTCTGGTGGTGGGGGTAGTCGAAAGACTGCTTCCCCAGCCTAAAAGCATCAGACGACATTGTTGGAAGTGGCGGGCCATGACCGCGGCCACGACCACGTGGTACAAGAGGCGTACCAGTAGACATAATCTATACAAATTATAGTATGTATTGATTTTTGTAATTGTTGAAAAAATTACCCTAATTCAATAATTATTAAAAAGAATATACAATTCTTATTCATTGGGGATATTATCATGACTTTATGATTATTGTGCTCATTAATTATTTAAAAATTTCCTTTGTGCATATATTCAAATGGGTCAAGCATTGCTTTAAGCTTCTTTAGCTTATCACATGAACTTTTTTTATAGTACTATTCAAGTTTATCCATTTTTTTTCTATCAATATTGTGTTTTCTTAATAGATAAAAATGAATAAACTTGACTAGTTTTACTGGCAAAAATTCACTTGATCGGCTAAAGAAGCTTAAAGCAATTTTGTCATGTTGACATTATTATGTAAATAATAATATTATTGAAAATATTGGTTCAATATTGTGACTATTGACATTATTATGTAAATAATATTATCATTCGAAATATTAAATTAAAGGTTGTGAATAATATTATAATTTGGAGTAATATCTCAATTAAATTTTATTGTAATTATTAATTATTTATTGAAACATGGATATATTAGGGTTATATTATGATTATTGATATTATTATATAAATAATCTTATTATAGGAAATATTAGCCTAAATATTTTTATTATTGATATTATTATGTGAATAATATTATTATTGGATATATTAGCCTAAATTTTGTGATTATTGATATTATTATGTAAATAATATTATTATTGAAAATATTAGCCTAATTTTGTAATTATTGACAATATGATCTAAATTACACAATTATACAATAAATTTCACAAAAATTACACATAGGATAAATTACATAACTATACAATAAATTTTACAAAAATTAATCAATATAATAAATTACACAAAAGTTGCATAATTACACAACTATATATTGAATTTCACAAAAATTACAGAAAAAGTTTATAATTTTCAGAAAATATATTTAATTTCTGAAAAAATATTTTCATTTTAGGAAAAATATTTTCATATTTTAGAAAAACATTTTAAATTCAAGAAAAATATATTTTAATTTCAGAAACTTTTTTAATTTAAGAAGAATATTTTTAATTTCAGAAAAAATATATTTTTAATTTCATGAATAATTAAATTTAATTTCTGACAATATCTTTTAGAAATATTTTCTCCAGTATTTTCTGAAATTATTTTCAGAGATGTTTGTGAAAATATTTTCAGAAATATTTGTGAAAATATCAAAGAAAATATTTTCAGAAATATTAAAAAATAAGAAGGACGAAAGGAAAAAAAATAGAAAACTAACCTTTCACGAACGGCGAATGGGATGAAGTAGCTAAAATGAATGGCGGCGGCGGGAGGCGAAATGAGAGAGAAGAGAGAAGAGAGAAGAGAGCGAGAATAGAGGGCGAGTGAGGGACAGAGAGAGAGGGGGGAAAGAAAATTTTTTGCAAGTGTCAATATATAGTAACATTTGAAACGGGCTTAGGAACGGTCAGTTTTAAATTAACCGTTCCATGACGGTTCCTAATTAAGTAAATCGATGTCATTTCGTGTACTAAACGGATGATGGATTTATATTGGCACGGTCAGTTATTAAAATAAGTGTTCCTGAAATCGTTCCAAAACGTCTTAAACGATGTTGTTTTGTATGAGGACGACGTCGTTTTAGGGTACTTTTTAAATAACCATTCCTATATTTGTATTGATCATTCCAATGCAAGTGCCAAAACTAATTTTTTTTAACTGACAAAAATTAAAATGAAAAAAAAATCATTCTGGATATGTTAATGATCAAAGAAAAATAGACCATAAAATTTATGTAGACCATTGGACACATATAATTCTTTTTGATAAATTGATACATATTCAACAGATCAAGTAAATTTATATATCCATGATTGTTAGTATTACTTAGATGTTAGTAGCATCTTATACTGTTGTACTGCATCGCCTAATCAGGCAACTAAAATTTTAATCAGACCGATATGTTTAAATCAACAAAATATTACCATCGATGAAGTTTCAGAATTTTTTGTTATACAGATACTGAGATATCGTATCTCTAATTCACAATCAACGAGGTCCACAAGGATGCAACTGTCAATCAGACCATATGATTTACGTCAAACCACTACATATATTCACAAATGCATAGTATTATATGCGCTTAAGTTTGGAATTATTTGGGCTTGCAGATGTGGAGATATCGTAATCGAAAAGTGAACTAGATTTTTTGTTATGTTCAGGAACGATTATGTTATTCATTTAGGCATAGGTTTTTTTGCTATTCATGTTAGGAAAGATTTCTTTATAGTTTAAGGAACGATTTGGTGTAAATTTAACATAGGAACGGGCAAAAATCAAATGGCCGTTCCTAAAAGTAAATTTCCTCCACTTTTCATTTGGAGCCAATTTAAAATTGTCTGGGACTCTTAATGGAACGATCAATTGATTTTGACCATTCCAAGTTTTTTAATTTCCCTCATTTTTTTTTGTATAAAGTTGTAATTCCCTTGCATGATTTTTTATTTATTTGACCGTTCCTATTTTAAATTTAACAATATTCTCCTACAACGAGGAACGGTTGTAGGAGGAATGAGTTCTATATTGACTGTTCCTATTTGGAATGGTTTGGGATGGTCTTTTCTATTAATAAGCATTCCTAATATTCAACAAATATTTTTTAAAAAATATACACTACAAAAAAAAAAAAAGTATTGGGACGAAATTTTTTACTGTTCGTATTGGTCACAAAATTCTTCCCAACTTCCGATGATTTTGTAATATTTTTATTTTTTTCCCGACGGAATCCTTCCATAGATGAAAATTTACACAATCTGTTGGACAATATAACCGTCCTCTTCAAATTCCATCGGAAATTAGGAAGTGAAATTACTTTCGTCGCTTCTCATCGCAAATTTAGTCGGAAAATATATTTTTTGAGTTTTGTGACCATTTTTTCCGATGGCACATAAACCGTAGGAGAGTTCCAATGGAGTTCGTCACAATTTTTTTTTTTTTTTTTTGCGACAGTGAGACTCCAAAAGGAATTTCCAACGACTTGTCGTTGCAATTTTTGTCCCTAAATGACATATTTGAGACGCTTATTCCGACGGATTATGCCGGTCAGAAATTCCAGCTGCTATCTTCTCAAGACCAAAATTTGGTCGTCGCAAAATGCGTTCCAAAAGTATTCGAAAATCGTATACCGGCTATATTACAACAATTATATATATTTTAGATTCCGTCTCAAAATCGAATAGTTCGATTGAATTATGTAGTGTAGCGATGATTGATTATAACAACATACCTATAAGTTGTAACATTCAATTTTCATATTCTTGTTTTGTAATCATGATTTTTTTTATATTCTATTCAATTGCGTTGTAATAACAATTTATTCCTCAATGATGAACAATTATGGGTGCTAAACATAATTATTTTGATTTTTTTTAGAATTTTTTTAAAGAAATTAAAAAATATTTTCGACTGTTTGGAACGAAATTGGAATGGATTCATAAGTTGCGTTGGAAATCAGTCAGAAACTCAGTCGAAAATGTCCTCCGTATTCATCCTAGGAAAGTAATATAATTTTTTCAATACGATATACCTACATTGGCAAGTCGGATTTATGTGAAACTTAAAGACAAGCAATATGGGATCTAGATGATCGTATCCAACGGTTTGATTGCAAATCGGATGGTTCGATTGAATTATATAGTGTGACGATGGTTTATTATAACACATACTAGTAAGTTGTAATATTCAATTTTCATATTCTTGTTTTGTAAACATAAAAAGAAAATATTATTTTTTATATTCTATTCAATTGCTTTGTAATAACAATTTATTATTTAATGGTGAATTATTAGGGGTCCTAAACATAATTGTTTTGATTTTATTAAATTTTTGAAATAAATTAAAAAAATATTTTTCGACTATTTTGGAACGAAATTGGGACGGATTCACAAGTTGCATCGGAAATCAGTCAGAAACTCAGTCGGAAAATGTCTTCCGTTTTCATTCTAGAAAAGTAATATAATTTTTCAAACATGATATATCTACATCAGCATGCCGGATTTATGTGAAATTAATAAAAAAAAAAAAAAAGCAATATGGGATCTAGATGATCATATCTAACGGTTGGATTTCAAACCATATGATTCGATTGAATTATCTAGTGTAACGATGGTTGATTATAACAACATACTTATAAAGTGTAATATTCAATTTTCATATTCTTGCTTTGTAAACATGAAAACAAAATTATTATTCTTTATATTCTATTCAATTGCGTTGTAATAACAATTTATTATTGAGTTAAATTCAATTTGCCCCCCTGTGTTATGCAAAAAGATAAAAAAAACCCCTGTGAAAAATTAAATATCAGTTTCACCCCCTATGTTACAAAAAATGGATCACACTGCCCCCTGGTTAAAGATAGCTTAATTTTATAAGGGCAATGACTAAAATGCCCTTCTAGTCAATTTGGTCAATTTATGCCTATTAAAATATATCTATAATATATAAAAATTATTTAAAAAAAGTTTTATATAGAAAAATAATCTATAGAAATTTTTTTATATAGAACTAAAATATTTATTAAAATATACCTACAAAATTATTTATATTAAATTTTATGTAGAAAAATTATTTTTTCTTAGTCCATTAAATATGCTCAATATTAATTTTAGTTTGATAATTAATTTATTTTTTTATAAATTTATTAAATTTTAAAATTGATGAAATTTATTTTTTTAGTGGCGAAAAACTCAATTTTTTGACCAAAACATGACATGGCATGCTAAGTTAATATTTTTGGAGGCTTTTAATTTTATGTGGCTTTAGAAAACTATATCACACGTTGGATAAGTTATATTATATAAATTATTATAATTTATAAAAAATAAAATTTTTATAATTTATAAAATAAAATTATTATTAAAAAAATCAAACTCCCCCCCCCCCCAAACACCCCCCCCCCACCACAAACCACACCCCACCCATCGACTTCCCCAACCCATCCCCCTCCCCTTCCCTCCGGTCGCCTAGAAGCGAGGGCGACGTGTCGCCCAAATGCGATGGGCGATGGTGTCGCATCGCTTCCATGGGCGACCGCATCGCCCTGGTTGCGTTGGGCGACCGCTGTCCCCCAGAGACGAGGAGGCCAACCCTCCTCCACAACAGCGACGCTTTCTTTTTTTTTTTTAAATTAATTAATTTATTTATATAATAAAAAATATTATATTAAAAATATTAATATAATTATATATTTATATATAAAATAAATTTTATTATTAATAAAGTATTATATATTATTTTAAAATTTATTAAATTATATATAATATATAATGATTTATTAAATTATATATATATATATAATATTATATTGTAGAGAGGAGAGGGCAAAATTGTCAAAAAGAATGAAATTTCAGACCCACACTCTCAGTCAACGCGAGTGTATTACACTCTCTGACCTTAGGGGGTGTTTTGACCTTCTTTTCATATCACATGGGGTGTGCTTGATATTTTATTTTTCTTAGGGGTTTTTTGAATATTTTCCAATATCATAGGGGGTTCCTTAGATTTTTCCCATTTATTATTTAATGATGAATTATTAGGGGTCCTAAACATAATTATTTTAATTTTTATTATTTTTTTTAAATGAATTAAAAAGTATTTTTCGCTATTGTGGAACAAATTTGAAACAAAATTAGAATGGAGTTTTGAATATATGTGAAATAAGTTTTTCCCCCATTATTTTTCTCTTCCCCCATTTCTTCTTATTTTCCCCTCGTTACAGTGACTCTATCCATGCAATAACACTGGGATTACCTCTCTTTCTTTACAACTACTCAACCCGTCAACTCATGGATTCCTTTGAGGTTTGTGTTAACATTTCAAGTGATTTTATTATCAACCTGCAAATTATTCAATATCTAATACAACTTTGAAATCCTAAGATTTGTTAAATGAAACTCGGACTATGTGTGAATTTGGGATGTTTTATGTTTATAATAGTCAAAACTGATATATTAAAGTTTTCTTTCAGGTTGCAAGCTTTGACGCACTAATGTTGACCCCTCTGCTTGGGAGGACAAGAAAAACCCGGGCGAATCACAGTTTCTGCCTAGGTGTGTTGCTTTGACAAAAAATGCTACATGATTATAGTACTTTGAATGGTATCATTTTTACAAACCTATTTTAGTTATTTAATAATAAATCTTTATTATTTATTTACTAATATATTTTATTATTTATTGATTAATAAATTTTATTTAATTATTTTCAGGAAACTTATCAGAAGCTACTCGAGGAGTGTGTCTCTCACGGGGAGCAGCGCAACCGACAACCGAGGATGCTACTGACCCTAAGCTTTCAAACGAGCCAGAAGCATTAGATTAGAATTTATTTTAATTTTTAATTATGAGCTTTGTAAAACGACACTATTTACTTTTGTAATTAAGTATTGTTTTATTGGAATAAAATATGATTCCGAAATTTTTTTTCATAAAATATTAAAAAATATATAAAGCATAATATATATTTGGAACGAATTTTGTGATGACAGGTATCGCAAATTATGTCAGAACAATTTTGGGACAAAAATTGTGATATATTCAATCCCGAATTATGTTCCAAATTCATTGCAGTTTTCAAAATAATTTGAGACGATTTTTGAAAATGTCTTCGATGATAAAATATATGTAACAATTTTTTTCGACTAATTTATCAACAAACTTTCTGACGACAATATAAAAAATTTCTAGAAAGAAATTCGTCGAAATTTTTTATTTGTTGTCCCAAAATTCCTCCCAAAATCCTTCCCAAATAAAATACTAATTTTTCGTTCCTTTGACGAATTTTCCGATGATAATAATGAAACGTCGTTAAATCGTCACAAATATTTCGATGGATATTCATTTTTTCGGAAATATCGTCGAAAATATTTTTCGAAGTGACTTTTCCAGACGGTCATGCGTTTGTCCGAAAACCGTCGAAAATTCATTGGAACCGTTATGAGCAACGAAAATTTGTCGGAAATTCCATTGAAAATACTGTCTCTAAAAAGCCTTTTTTTTTTAGTGATATAATTAATCAATAATTGTTACAAGGAATGTTTACAGGTGTCTGATTACAGAAACACTGAACTTTCAATCATAATTATTGTCTTCTTCAGTCTCGTAATCCTCATCTAAGCTATCTTCGTTTGATTCGTCATCATATTCACAATTCACCGAGCGGGATGTACATGCTCCTTGTTGATTAGCAACAAAAAGCTCAATGATGAATTGTATACGATTTGGGTCATGCAATTCATAATTATGGTCATCCGTCACAACTTGTGGAGTAGGTATTGTCTCTTTTTCTTGACATGCAACTTCGGTCCGTTGAGAGTCATCAATGACTCTTCGGCTGTTGTTTGGCAGACAACCATCCAGTCCAGTTTGTCTCTTTCATGCTAGGGTACTCCGTGTAGAATACTTGTACTGCTTGTAGTGCCAGGTTTGAATGGTTCGTTCTTTTGTTATACCTTCTTGAAGTTTACATTAATGAGGTGATAACAAGGATGTACTTTCATACCTCTCACGAGATCGACCCAACGATATTTGAACAAAACAATCTGCATGTTTGGAATAAGTTGATAATCCAATTGAATTGTCTCTTCAAGAATTTCATAGAACTCACTATCCGTGTCTATATATGATGAGCTTTTGACATACACCCCATAGTTCATAATTGACTTGCCTACGCTGTGAAGTTCAGTGTGGAAATTGTAACCATTCACAAAGTAAGTTTGGAATGTTGTGACTTCAACTGAAGGACCTCAATAATGCAACTTCAACAACTCGTTGTCCGTGTAATTTAATTAAAATTTCACCTGTATTGCAAATATTAGAGAAACCATGACTTGCCTATGAACGGCGGTTATTACACAATTCATAAGGCACAACTTACAAGACATTTGATCCAATCCTTGAATTGAGTATTACTAGCTCCTCAATATTGGGGTCCTCCGAATTGGGGTGCTTGTATACTTCATTCAAAAAGGTATGTAAAAAAAAAAGAATACATATCAATATTTAGGTTAAAATTCTAAAATAAGAATGTGAATAAACTATTGATATCGTACACTTACTCGTAGTATGGCGTGACTACTTCATAATTGCACAAGATGTATGTTTCAATAATGTAACACTCTAAGTCGCTGAGCCACTTCTTCTTTGAGGCACCACTTGCTCGGCCAGGGTAGTGGAAAATACATCGTTGGATACAACTATCGTTCATACAGAGATCATCATTTCTACGGGGCCTATTTCATTTGCAAAGTGTCTGCAACTCAAAGTAGTGAGAAGTGAATAGATCGATTTTCCTACAAAGTAAGCTTCTACAATTGACGCCTCGACGTGTGCTTTGTTTTTCCCCTTTATTTTCAAGTCTCGAAGAAATCTAATAAATGAATATGTATTAGAAAACATATGAAACTAGAACTATTTAAAAAACAAGAATAACTTGTGTACTTACCTCTCAAATGGGTACATCCACTTGTATTGCATGGGCTCTCCCACGCCCGCTTCATATAGCAAGTGAACAATTAGGTGCTCCATTGAATTGAAGAAAGCTGGCGAAAATATTTTCTTGAGGTCGCACAAGATGGTCAGCGACACTACCTTCCATTCTTGAACGATTGTTTTTACGATCTTAGCGTTATCTTCTGTGGATCACTTTAGTGTGGATATGAGAATTTGGGGAAATTTGATAGAAGGCTGACACGACCATGAGAGCTCATGATTGACACATTTCTCTCAACGTCAGCTCCACACATACGGTCGAGGAAGTATTTTCAGGAAGCAAGTCCAAAGGGAAGTTTAACTTGATTGCCGATGAAGTATGTTTGTGAGAGTCATCGGTCTCTTCAGTGTCTGTAATAGTACTCTCTTAACTTCTGTTACGATACTCTTGAACTACGCTTGGTGGTAGTGCGTCTATAGAATAGTAGATGCAGGGTATACACCATCAATGTTCAATATTATAGACCTGAACAATAAATACTTACATTAATCTATATCTTCTTTGAATGTTTCCTATGGTGCTATAGTATGTAGGGAGAGTGGTGGGTCAGGTTGGAGAGGTGAAGTGGTGGCAGGGGAAGTTAAGGCCAACATGTATATCAGCTGCCTTGTTGCCGATCGTCCATCCTCACAAAGCTTCGGAGAATCGAATATATTATATTGTCGGACTCACGCTTTAGGTTTTTTCCTATGCATCATTAATTTGTTCAACTTATGTGGTTATTGAGCCTATACTACTAATAATTCACTAGTATCTTACTTGGAAACTATTATAATAGTCTGAAAAACCGAGTGATCGCTGTGTCGTACGAGATGTGCATTCATGGCACATATCAAAAGAATGGTTGGGCATGTACTCATTTCAGATGCGTGGGATGGATCACACAAATAAACTTGAAGCCTCCTACACAGAATAGCTTTATTTTCTCTTTTGGGACTATTTTTTTTTTGTTGCACAATATCTGTAGTGTCTAGAACCGTCCTGTTGGCAGTGAGATAGTCAACAACATCTTCACCGTCATAAACTTAACTCATTCAAACTCAATTCCTCGAATCTTGTGTTTTATCCCTCTTATCGTGCAACGTAATTATGAGATGATGAGCTAAACGACAGTTATGTGGTATCCAGATATACATGACCGCATCAGCAAGTCGCTTATCTTGGTGCTAACCGTCAATTGATAGTGGATTTGCTTTGTGAGGAGAAAGAGAAACTGCTCTCGGTAAGTTCATAATGTAGCACTTATGTCACCTTTCACTACCAGTTCCTTGAGAAAGTTAGTAGAGGCAGGCACACTGTCGTTTAGATGCTACACAGTGATACAAATAAGAGCGTCCCCGTGAACGACACTGATGACTCATACGCTAGCCAGACTGGAACTATTATACGATTCCATGATGAACATTCCTCATAGGCGGGAAGCGTCCTTGATCAGTGGTCCCACATTAACATCATACCAGAGCAATTGTATCAATGCTGGGTGTCACTTGATTATGACAATTAGTTGCGTGCCTAAGGAGGCATTCGGGCAAGTTGGATCAAGCCGCCAATCTAGATACCATCGCGATAGATAAATCATTCTACTCGAACACATACAAATCTAGCACGGCTCCATGGTAACATGCACAAATATGATAGGACAATTTGCGGATAATATGAGAAATGGGCGACAGCGGCGATAAAACATCAGGACATATACTCAAACCTTCATATAGCCACCGCAATGTAAGTTGCTCAGGGTCGAGATAAGATTTGCTATATGGTTGTATATGATTTCTTAACGCTTAACTCATGATAGATGTTATTCGATCGATACTGCATTTTTTTGCGGGTGTGAAATCCCATATTCCGTCGTACAATTTACCTCTATGTCTAACATTTATTTATGTCTACCGATGCAAAAATTTATTGTTAGTAGATTGTCGCGATTCAAAATCCCCTCTAATAGCTCGCATTTGACACGGGATGGGATGCACATGAGAATTCGGTAGGCACTCTACCTCCTAATATTTGGATGGTTGGTCGAATGGCACATTCGATCATTTTGGTTTGGTCAAAAGTCGGTCTGCGTAGAGGCATTACATACTATTTAGTCAGAGTAGCAGGGTAGCCGCATAGGTAGTCCTGAATGTATATGGCTAGTGCGAGGTTCTTATGCTGTGGTTAACTCCAATAATTTATTGCTCCGAAGCTGGTTCTAGCTTGTACCATAACTTTATCCACTCAAAACTTGCAGTAGTCTAGATCAATGTCGCCCTTCCCGAGTATTGCGAGATTGCTAATATAATCTTGACAATTACCACACCGGATATCTGTTGAGGTTGGCAGGGGAGTATGGTCGTTGTTTGGGCGAGGATATGATATTTGATCAGTTGAGACCTTATCTGGACACTAACTTAGTTGATGATATATCTTAGCTGAGTTAAATTATGTTCCATGTAGCTCGGGTTAGAAATTTTGTGTTCACACAATATTCAACAATAGTACCTGTAACTTGGAGGATTCGGTGCACCGTAGTCCACCGAAAGGACATATCAGGGCATATATGCACTATTCTAATCATGGAAACAACTCTTCCAGCCATTAGAGAGCTACTATAAATGTATTTATCCCCCTCACCATTCTAATTCATAGTAATTATAAGGGAGCCGACAGTCAGTTAGAGATGAAAGAACCTGTATTATCCTATAATCCGGGTTGCACACATCCTGTGTTTCATTGATTGAGAAAGGACTATATAAGTAACGTGTCCTAGATCAACCTTATGGAAGTCTACATTTCTCTAATAACTCTGCTGCTTGCATTACCACTAACTACTGTGTGTCACTGGTAACGATTTTCGGGCTTCCTCAAGACGAACTGGGAGTTTCATTGAACATTCACTCTTTCCATAGCGGAGAATGGAGGCTTGTTAATGACCTCAAGGGTATAGATGCAGGATTATTCACCATGTTCATCTCGCCTCATGCTGTTAGTAGTACAACTATATATTTATCAATCGTTTCATAAGATCATTAACATTGTACAAGTCTAAAATATCACCATTGTCCGAGATATTTGAAGACCTTAT
This sequence comes from Sesamum angolense, assembly GCA_034509725.1. NCBI lineage: Eukaryota > Viridiplantae > Streptophyta > Magnoliopsida > Lamiales > Pedaliaceae > Sesamum > Sesamum angolense. The sequence goes on from JACGWL010000009.1 coordinate 13,676,639, forward strand.
ATTCATACGGCGCACATCTTCCAACAATGACTTGGTAATTTTACGTCACACGTCTCGTATTATGCTAGCACTTGGAGATGACATTGCCATCTACCTATAATAATGGCACAGTAGACACCATCCTCAACCATGCACCATGGAACATAGAGAACCTGGGTCTGCTTCCCTGTGGCAGCTTCACTTCTCTCATAAATCGATCTCCATCAAGCTGTACTAAATTCTAGTATATGGTCGTAGGTCTAACACACATGGAGCCGAGAGGAAAATGATTGACTCATTGTTCTAAGTATCCGTGTTAAGCACTTATTAGACTTGATGTACTTTAACCATTCGGACGACGTTTTTTGAGCGTGAACACGATAGGTCATATAAATTCATTTCAAATCTGTATCCTACTATGTAACGCTCCGTATGTATGGTAACTCGTTCTTATTGTCACATAATATTCGACCATTGCGTACTCAACGACTGATATAAATTTTGGAACCGCTCATTTTGTAGGCCAAATATTTTCAATACACGGAACATGTTCATTTACATTTCTTTGGTGCATGCGAATCAGTTTGTCATAATCATGTAGTAATGAGATGAGTCAAAATCCAGGACACACTGACTTAGAGATTTTAATACTTAAGTGTGTATTGCACGCAAGAAGAGAGTTTACACATTATATAGATCCGTGTAACAAGAGTAGTATGGCAACTTGATCTTTTAAGGAGTGAAAAAATTGTGAATATAGTTAATAGTTTTGTGGATAGTTACCCTTGTGAGTATGAGAGCGGTTTAACTGTGCCAAAATAATACTACAAAAACAAACTTTAGGAATACAATGACATACACTATCGACCGTCATGTATATTACCATTCATTAGTTACTTATGGATTTAGAGTGCTATATATCACCCGTATCACAATGCTAGAGACTTCGAATACAATGTATCACAAGAACTAAGTTCATTCGAAAATGTGGCTAAATTTCCCACTTTCTCTGACATAATTTTAGAGTATATATATTTTTCATATTGTTGGAGTTGTAGTCGATCATTATAACTGTACCTATCATTAATCAATTTTCGAATCTGTTTAAATCTATCGGTATATTACATCATAAATTACGGGATCCAACTAGACGCAAAAGACCGTATTAGGTAAAAAACTCAAACACTTCACGAATAAAAAACATTATCTATTTTAGGCCGTAGACGACAACACATACATAATCCAAAACAATCATAAATATACAAACTCTATTCTGACCAACATTATCTATAATCACAACATCTGTTTTCAAAATTTTTTTTTCACAAGAAAAAAGTTCCATGAATCAAGCATATTTTCTATAGTATAAATATAATACCTGAGAGAAATACGGTGATGTATCTATAACTATGACCAGTACATAATAATTCCACGTAAGATTTGATGTAAATTTAGGACACGCAAGATTCTCCCTTTGGGTTTAGAAGGAGAGAATTTACTGATGGCATCAAAATACACTGTAGATATAATAGACTTATTTCTGAGAGCGGAGAGATCACCATATACATAACAGGTTTCTCTCACGAACACTTAGTTAAATTATAATACTGAGAATTTTTGCTAATCATGTAAAGTAATATTAAGTATTGAGGATAAAAAATAAAAAAATACTGTATTAACCACCCACCATTACTGTAATACTGATCTATTTGCATGTATCGAATAATATTTTTATTTAAAATAATCAAGAAAGAATTCACTCCTCACATTATCGTCCTCAACACGTAATTAAATATCGCATATTGGAATAAGGTTATATTTTTTTGAATAATGTCTTATGAAGCCGAGTAAGTTTTAGTATTCTGTTAGAAATATAAATGTTGAATGACTCGTGTAATATATTTTAGTAAATAATTATTGTCTCTATTGGAGTAAAATAATTAGTTTTTTGCAATTCAGTATTTTTTCTTTTCTGTTAATTAATATCAGTGTCACAAATTCCAGATGATATTTGACTCCACGGATGAATTTATATTTTGTTCTGGTACGAAAGGCCAAACCTTTCACGGATGCTAGATAATTTTGTAATTTCCTTCAAATCATAAAGATATATTTATTGTTGTTTAATATACGCAATTCTCCTAAAGAGAAAGGTCAAGAAGTGATAATTATTATTTTCCTTCAATAAAATCATCATAATATCCACTTATGGATCTAATCTTTAATATAGTTTAGGATTAATATTAGTTAAATTACTAAATTATTGATACTCATGAGGTCTCAAGTTTAATTAGGTGGATAATTACATTATTCAATCACTCTCTGACTTATATATAGTTAATTTCTACTACAAAGGCCTCGGACTCTTATAGTAAAGGCTTTAGCATAGGTTACAGATAAACTGCAACTCATCGACATACAAGAATGGATGGTTTTTTGCGTGTCAATTAGCGTCATCAACATTCTCTGTGAGTAGAGAGGGTGATGTCATTCGTTTTACAAGCTTAAATAAGAGTGTGGATGTCGTTTGGTAGTAAAGATATGAATATTATAGATAATAATACAACTGGTATAAGTATAATCATATATTATAATATAAAATAGAAGTTAAATAATATGTGTAAATATATTGGTCCATAAGATCAAAGGGATATTAATAATAATTATATAATAAATACCGCGAGTTATATATTCCTAATTAAATAACTAAAAGTCTGTTGTGAGTATCAATAACATTAAACTGAACATATAAATATATCAAAAGAAAGACATTAAAGACTTAAATTGTGATGTCGAGTTTCAATATTGTTTTAAGAGTCACCAGATATGAGCAACATTATCATACTCACAGTAGTTAAAACACATTAGAATTTCTAGACTCTTGGAAAGATTAATTAGTATCTTTCCATATTTGTTCACAACCTTAACGATGAGTAGGTTGAGTAACACAGAATAGTAGCACGAACAAGGAATATACTATGCAAATGAGCTTGACATAATGCTGAGTATAAAATTACACATGACCATATATACCTCCTTTTAATTGTCCAGATTAGAACCAATCAAACAAGATGTCATTGGCACTTTGATCTTGTCCTCTCTTCATACCTAATCTCACCCACAAACAGTTAATTGCTCCAGCCAATCATATAACAATTATAATTGATTTATTTTTTAATATACCAAATACAAGACAAGCATATATATTATACTTACCATATATTTAGTTTAAATATATGATCAAATTCGATTCGAACAAAAAATTTTCCCACACAATAAACAAACACACAGACACATTAAAATAAGACATCAAGCACAACATATATATCAAGAAATCAATTAAGGCTTATAAGGGAAAGACAATGACAGAAATCAGATTAATGGTAGTTGGAGGAGTTTGTAATTGGTCTCAAGTACAGACATGTCTTCCTCAGCCACACTCACCCATGCTTCTATACCATCTCCACATCTTGTATCCATGAAAACTGTCACATTCTTGAAAGGCACACCAACCGTCGATACCCAAACGGGCTCGCCCCATCCATAGTCCACCCCGTACACTCCAAACCTACACCAACTCGAAAATATGTAAACCTCCAACCACACATCATTATTATTAGAAGATTAATGTGTTTATTACAAATAAATATCTTAGATATTTTCTAGAGAATTGTAGAAAAAATCCTAGATAATTTTTGAGCAAAATTCTAGAGAGTTCAAAAGCTTTTTGGGCAAGCTTCTAATTGTAACCACAAATCCAATTTCAAGAAGCTTCCATGAGATAGTATAAATAGACATATAGTATGAGGATTTGTAGTAGTGAGAAAGAAAACATTGCAACTAACTACAAACTATCATTTTTCAAGTTCTAGCTCTCTTGCTCTTCTTTTGTAGCTAACTACTTTTATTCTGGCCTTGTTCTCCAAATCTCAAACCAATATTCCTTCAACCATCAATCCTTTTTTAAAAGGCTAAAATGCTAACAGTGGTATCAGAGCCACGTCCGACCGTATACTGGGCGTGTACTCTTATCTTAAATACTTTCTTATCAAAATTAATTCTATTGTCCAACCACCATGTCCTCATTAGCCAAACAAATTTCAGTCCTCATTTTCTCCGGCCAAAATTAAGATTACTGGGCCATTAAAATGAAAACTTACTTTCAATCTCAAAAACTATGGGAGATAGTAGAAGAAGGGGTTACTCTGCCGGAGGATAGTTCCACTTCGTCGTCGGCCGAGAAAGGTAAATTGGAGAATAAGAAGGCAAAGGATTCAGAGGCTTTATACTATATCCAAACAACAGTGGCAGATCGTATTTTTCCAAGAATTAGTATTGCTACATCGGCAAAAGAAGCATGGAGCATTTTGCAGAAGGAATATCAAGGCAGTGCAAAGGTGCGTATCATTAAACTCCAAACTCTTAGAAGAGATTTTGAAAATATGAAAATGAAGGATTCTGAGACAATTGATGAATATTATACAAAAGTACGTGAATTGGTGAATCAACTAAAAGCCTATGGGGAGGATATACCAGAAAAAAGGGTCGTAAAAAAATTGCTTATAAGTGTCACTGAGAAGTATGACCCAATAGTAACAACTATTGAAGAAACAAAAGATATCACCACACTAACTGTGACCGAGTTTGTAACATCCACAAAATTTTAATACGTAATTGTGGAATTAATTGGTAAAAATTTACGAAATTTAGTTAATTAGTACATAAATTCTATATTATTTTTTATTATATTGAAACTTGAACGGAGTAAATTGGAGTTCGGTATAATATTTGGGATCAAATTATATTAATTAAGAAATTAGGTAGGATGTATTGGTAATTATAAAAAAGAATAAAAAAAAAAAGAAAGAAAGAGAGAGTGAGGTGGCAGCAACACAAGTTGCCACCTAGCACTCCACCTCTTGCATCTACTCACACACACCCTCATTCACACACATTCAGCATACACACACACTTTGACGGGAGAAAGAGAGAGGAAAAGAGGAAGAAAAGAAAGAAAAAGAGAAGAGAAAGAAGAGGGGAGAAGGAGAAGAAGAGAAGGGGAAGAGAAAGAGAAGAAAGAGAGAAAGGGGTGGTGTTACTCTTCATCATCTTCAAATTTGAGAAATTTCATAGAAGATTTGGTAAGTTTTGGTTCAGTTTTCTTGATTAAATTTTGTGTAGGTTTTGGGTAAGAATAGAAATTGAAGTAGATAAACCAATTGAAATGGAAGAAAGACACTGGGAGAGGCTCTGTTTCGAATAGCCTCTGTAAATCATGATTTTCGTAAGATATACTGCTTTAAATTTAGTGATTTTTGCTTCAGTAAAAACCTTATGATATTTACGAATACTTTGTAGTTTTGAGTAAGATGTGAAACCGTCTTTTAAGTGGGTAAAAGTAAGAACACATTCTGTTGCTCTGTTTCTGCGGGTAAACTGACAGGGTGTATTTAAAACCTTGTGAGTAGAGTTTTACTGGTTAAATTCGAATGATTATTGTGTAAATTGAAACTAGATACATAGGAGGTTATATTGTGAAAATTCGGTAAATTTTGGAACAGTATATGATTTTTCAGAGAATTTTAAAATAACAAGATTTGAATCTGTTGCTGTCTACAGGGACCAGGTTGTATTAAAACTTGAATAACTAATTATATATATATCTAATTTGTATGATTCTTGCTGTAAATGTAATTAGAGACTCATGAGAATACTTGGTGTAAAAATTGAATCTTTATCAATTGTATGTTTGTCTGAGGGAATTTTATAAACTCTGACAGAGATGCTGTCAAGGAAAAATAATTTCATAAAAAGGACAGATTTTTATAAAATTGACCTTTATGGTTAAAAATACAAATCACACATCATTGGATAGCTTATTTATGTCTAGTTTATTATACTAATACAGTTTCTAATGTTAGTGATTGTAATTAAAGTTATGATATACTTAGTGAGTAGGGCTCATTCTGTGAAGATTGTAGATTCAGGGGCTGTAAGGGTAATTTTTAAAATATAAAAACTGATTTTAATAAATCAGAATATATATTGATGGAAAGATAATTGAGTCTACTTTATGTAGAAGAAAACGGAATAAAGATCCGAATTTTATAGAAAGAGATATTCAGAAATTAGTGAGAAGTGTACGAATGTAGTCTAGTGCTTTTTGAAAGAACTTCAATATCGACGATTCATTGACGATACCTCTTATACCTCATTTTAGGACACAGGAACAACGTTCAAGATTGTGCACATCATTCTACTATTTAAATAATTGAGGAAAGTGAGGTAAGTATAGCTAATTGGATTATATATATATTTATATGTGTAGTATTATACATATTGGTTGCTTGTATATCTGATTACGAACTTGGATTTGTATTTATATAGGTGGATATTGTATAATAGTTGTTTATATGTATTATCGTGGACTATTTGTCTGGATTACCTGAATATCTGTGGAATTGTTATTATGTGTCTATCTATAGTGGTGTTGTATGGAAGCCAAACAAATGATTATGAGCTCTTACATTTGATTATCGAATAAAATTAAATGAGAAAGTTATTGACGAGAAGATAATTATTAAATGGAGTTGATTGATGATGCCAATGATGATGATATATGTGTATGGAATAAAAGATGGCTTACCTAACTGGGAGGGGGCATACTGCAATGGCTATGATGATATGATTAATGACGAGCTGTGTGCTGTCATTGATCAGTGATGATGATGTGACATATCATAAGAGCTGTGTGCTGTGTGATATGATTGATGAGGGATGCCATACGAGCTGTGTGCTGTGTGGTATCAGTGGTGATGGGATATCATACGAGCTGTGTGTTGTGTGATATCAAGAAAAAAAAAAGAGAAAAGATATTGTGATTGAGATGACAATGTGATAGCCAGCAAACCATTGAGTGATGCACTCCAGTTTGGTTGAGCAGTGCCCTAAGAAAACAAACAAAGATGCTATTATTATGGTATAAACTGATATATGATAATGAGCATGCGTTGTTTCTTATATCTGCGGATAATATTGATAAACCTTGATTGGTCGACATGATTGTATTGTGTTTGACTTGAGATGTATATATATAATTTTGATTGGCTATACTTACTGAGTTGACAACTCATAAATTTGTCGTATATTTTTCTTTTCAGGAGATAGATCATAAGCCAACGTCAGCCATATAGGTGGGTCAGCGGTGCCATGCTAATTCGAAAGCTCTAGGTAGATGGACATAAGAACATGAAATTGAGACTAAGTTAGTGTCTTATGTTTTGTAATAACTAAAAGCTCTAATAAAATATGTAATTTACTTGAGGTGTTCGTCAGATATCGACTTTGTCAATTATTTTATTGAGATAATTGTGAGTTGTGAGGGTAATTTAATGTGATTACGGAGGGGTGTCACAGAGTTAGTTGGGTCACTTGGGGCATATGAAAAAAGGCGAAGTAGGCGAGAAGAAAATTCTCTTGAAAATGCTTTTCAATCTAAATTAAATATGAGATCTCAACATTCTAATAGAAAAGAAGAAAATTTTAAAAGTACAATGAGAGACAAGAAGAAGCAGAACAAAGAAAAATACATACCATGTCGTATTTGTAAAAGAACAAACCATCTTGAGAAGGATTGTTATTTTCGGGGAAAACCACAATATCGAAATTGCAAGAGATATGGACATGTGGAAAAAGATTGTAGGCTCAAAGGAAATCATCAAGCTAACTGCATAGAAGAGAATAATAGCAGTGATCAACTATTCTACACATGCAACTTAGTAGCCGAAACAGGGGAAGCTACATGGTATATTGATAGTGCAGCTAGCAATCATATGACATACAACAAAGGAGCTTTTCAGACACTGGACGAGTTATTCAAGACCACGTCAAACTTGGGGATAATCACATCGTGAAAGTTGAAGGAAAATGATCAGTCGCTATCAACACAAAAAAAGGTACGCGCATCATTAATGATGTTATGTACATCCGTAACCTAAGAACAAATTTGTTCAGTGTTGGACAAATGATAGAGAAAGGATATACTCTACACTTTGGAGGAGATTCATGTACTATCTATGACAACAAAGATAAAACTCTTAAAATTGCGGAAGTAAGAATGAAGGAGCACAGATGCTTTCCAATACATCTCCAATATATGGGGCCCACAGCTATGAAAGCACAAGAGGACCAGTCATGGCTATGGCACAGGAGGCTCAGTCACTTCAACTTTCAAGGCTTAAAAATACTACATCAAAAGAAAATGATGACAGACTTACCACAAATCCAAGCTGTCGAGGGAGCTTGCGAAGCCTGTCTACAAGGGAAACAACACAAGAAACCATTCCCTTCAGGAACCTCCTGGAGAGCTAAAGCAGTATTGGAACTCATTCATACTGACGTCTGTGGTCCAATGAGGACACCATCACATGAGCAAAACAGATATTTCATCCTATTCATCGATGACTACTCCAGAATGACTTGGGTATACTTCATGCGAGAAAAATCCGAAGTCTTTAAGGTTTTCAAGAAGTTAAAAAATCTGGTGGGGAAACAAAGTGGTCGAAGCATAAAAGTTCTCAGAAGCGATCGAGGAAAAGAATATAACAACTCAGAATTCGACAAGTTCTGTGAAGAAGAGGGTATCGAACATCAAACTACTGTCAGTTATAATCCTCAACGAAATGGAGTGTTAGAAAGAAAGAACATAACAGTCCTGGAGATGGCAAGATCGATGCTGCAGGAGAAACACTTGCCAAAAGATTTTGGGAAGAAGCAGTCTACACTGCAGTCTATCTACTCAACAGGTGTCCCACCAAGGCGGTTCAAAACATGACTCCAATAGAAGCGTGGAGCGGCAAGAAACCTTAAGCTAAGCATCTGAGAGTATTCAGCAGTATCTGCTATGTACATATTCCAACAAAGAAAATGCATAAGCTGCAGGAGAAGACAGAGAAAGGGATCTTCCTCGACTACAACACACAGTCAAAAGGCTACAGAATCTACAACCTAAAGACCAAGAAACTAATTAACAGTAGAGATGTTGAGTTCGACGAAGACGCCATGTGGAACTGGGATGAAGAAAAAGTAGAAAGACAAAGTGTAATGATTCCTAAAGAGACACCTCCGCAACAACAACAAGAAGAAGGAACAGACCAAGCAGAAATGGAAAGGAGGAGTCAACAAGCACCAGGATCACCCAGAAGGCCACCACCATCAGAAGAGATTGAGGAAGAAACCCCGCCAAGAAGGACAAAGCTTCTCAGTGATATATATGAAACATGCAACTTCATCATGTTGGAACCAAAGAATTTTGAAACCGCTGTAAAACATAAAGTATGGGTCCAAGCAATGGAAGAAGAAATCAAGATGATTGAAAAGAACAACACATGGGAGCTCGCAGACAGGCCAAAAGATAAAGAAGTAATTGGAGTAAAATGGATCTACAAGACGAAGCTGAATGCAGATGGATCAATACAGAAGCACAAGGCTCGACTCATAGCAAAAGGATATTCTCAACTACCAGGTATTGACTACACTGAAACTTTTGTTCCAGTAGCTCGTTTAGATACAATAAGAGCTCTTATTGCAATAGCAGCAAATAAGAAGTGGAAAATATATCAAATGGACGTAAAGTCTGCATTTCTAAACGGTTATATCGATGAAGAAATCTATATGGAACAGCCTCAAGGATTTATAGCAAAAGGTTCTAAAGAAAAGCCTTGAGGTTGAAAAAAGCACTTTATGGGTTCAAACAAGCGCTAAGAGCTTGGTACAGCAGAATAGATAAATACTTCATGGATCGAGGATTTCGAAGGAGCCTGAGCGAGCCTACTCTCTACATAAAGAGCCAAGGTACCGATACACTAATTGTTTCCTTATATGTAGATGATCTCTTATATACAAGAAACAATGAGAAGATGATTCAAGACTTCAAAGAAGACATGATGAAGACATTCGAGATGAGTGACCTTGACCTAATGCATTTCTTCCTCGGAATTGAGATAAATCAAGAAAAAGAGGGAATATTTATATGTCAAAGGAAGTACACGGAGACTCTACTCAAGAAGTTCAAAATGGAAAGCTGCAAGACAGTAACTACTCCTTTGGTTACTGGCGAAAAGTACCAAAAAGAAGATGGATCACAAAAAGTCGATGGCTCCATGTACAAAAGTCTAATTGGAAGCCTACTATATCTAACTGCCACAAGACCAGATATTATGTTCGCCACAAGTCTGCTATCAAGGTTTATGCAGAGTCCGAGCCAAGTACACTATGGAGCAGCAAAAAGAATTCTAAGATACTTACGAGGTACGAAAGATTTTGGAATATGGTACAAGTCCACAAATGATGCAAAATTGGTAGGATACACAGATAGTGATTGGGCAGGATCAGTGGACGACATGAAAAGCACATCAGGCTACACTTTTTCATTTGGGTCAGGAATATTCACATGGGCTTCCAAGAAACAAGCTACTGTGGCACAATCCTCAGCGGAAGCAAAATACATTGCAACTGCTGCAACATCAAATCATACTATTTGGCTTAGAAGGATCTTAGAAGACATGGTAGAGAAACAAGAGGAGCCCACGACAATCTACTGCGATAACAAGTCAGCAATTGCCATAACTAAAAATCCGGTGCAGCATAGTAGAACTAAACATATCGACATCAAGTATCACTCTCTGCGAGAAGCAACTACCAGAGGAGAGATTGAACTCAAGTACTGCAGCACTGAAGAGCAACTAGCGAATATATTTACTAAAGCACTACCACGAAACAAATTCGAAGAACTACGCATGAAGATCGGAGTCTGCCATAAACACATTAAGGGGGAGAATTAGAAGATTAATGTGTTTATTACAAATAAATATCTTAGATATTTTCTAGAGAATTGTAGAAAAAATCCTAGATAATTTTTTAGCAAAATTCTAGAGAGTTCAAAAGCTTCTTGAGCAAGCTTCTAATTGTAACCACAAATCCAATTTCAAGAAGCTTCCATGAGCTAGTATAAATAGGCATATAGTATGAGGATTTGTAGTAGTGAGAAAGAAAGCATTGCAACTAACTACAAACTATCATTTTTCAAGTTCTAGCTCTCTTGCTCTTCTTTTGTAGCTAACTACTTTTATTCTAGCTTTGTTTTCCAAATCTCAAACCAATATTCCTTCAACCATCAATCCTTTTTTTAAAAGGCTAAAATACTAACAATTATCAACTTGATCACCACAAGGGTTTTCCATACATCCATTACGTTCTCCATCTAGCATTTTCTCTACATAATCGTGGTCGATGCCCGTATCGCATTTCTCAACTTGGCGACAAGAACAACATATGAATCGTGCTCGTCTTCGTCTTCGTCTTTGTTATCCGGTTTCTTTGACGACCATGCAGTTGCCGACAAGGTGCCATTACCAAAACTGTGTGCAGGGAGAGGTGGGCTCACTCTTGATCTCACATTAACTGCGTGACATGCAACAAATTTTATCTCTTTTCTTTCCCTTTTGGCATCTTGTCTGAAGGCAATCATGAGATTTCTCCATAGAAAAGCCGTGATGGCTTCAATCCTGGTTGGATTTGTTACTTATGCACTAGCGCCAAGTTTCTTGAGTTTCGACAAAACTTCCTTATTGAACACAAACCTTTTCGTCACTATCTTTCCGATGTCTTCACTATGAGGAGGTGCCTGTGGTTTTGAGGAAAATGTCGATGGGTCAAGACGTGGGAATTGACATGCTAGATTGAAGCAAGGGCGAATTTTACTAGCTTGCAAATTTTATTTACTATTATCTTATCTATTGAAATAATGTTGTAGTCTTATCTTTATGTACATTGTTTATATTATTATAGAAAATACCAAATACAATATGATTTGAAATAGAAAGTAATTTACCTGCAAAGGAGATATGTATGATAGTGCCAACTCAATGAACGCTTGTCGGCAAATGAATGCTACATAGTTTATTTATGTAGATTAATTTATACGGAAAATTCTTACTCGAATCTAGTTCTATCAAATCAATTCAACTTGTTTTAACGTCAATCTAATAAAATGTCCTCAAGCGGATAAAAATTAAAATTTTTGGATATCAAATCTGATGATTTGAAAATTGAGGTACTTGTTTTGTACTTTGAGTACAAAAAAAAAATTATACGGTACAAAAAAAAGATAATTCTATGGGACTGATGGAGAGGGATCCGGCGAGATAAGTGGCTCCCAAGGTACGTTTTTGTCGGCCACACAATTGTCTAAGGTCATATTTATGTTTACAAATTAGCTCTGATATCTCACTCAATCCGACGGAATAAGACGTTTACTTAGTTTTGGGGCACCCTAATATTAATTGGAGTGGACAGATAGGTATAAACTTGAAATTTTTGGCTGATTAGAATCCAGTCCAAGAAGTGGGGACTGGGATTGGGATTGTATTTTTCTTTCACTCAAAAACATTGTCAATGTCAATAATGTACCAAAATCTTGAAATATTTTATATATGAGTTAAATTCATTTTTACCCTTTATGATATGAAAAAATATCAAAAAAATTTCTATGAAAATTTAAATATAAAAAAAATATTCTTATGTTAATAATAACTCATATAATCCCATGATCAACCTGGTCTCGGAGTTTTTTTTTAATATTTTTCATATTAAAAAAATATAATTGATACTTTAAGATTTTTTGAACATTTTCAATATTATAAGAAGTTACTTGAATTTTTCACTTTTAGAAATACCGAGTGTGGAGTGAATAATGCCAACGACATTTAATTGATACTCCCGACTACCTTTCTCTCTCCTCCAATTTGGTATTGTCCCCATGTTTTACAAACACGACAAATTTGGAAAGTGTGTGTGTGTGTTTTTGGCATGGAAAGAGAGAGAAAGAGAGGAGAGACTAGGGGTGCAAGGTGAGCCGAGCCGGCTCGCGAGTTCGCAAGCCGGCTCGTATTCAAGCTCTGCTTGAGCTCGAGCTTATTGAGCTCGAGGCGAGCCTGCTCGAGCTCGAGTTCTATGGGTTTTGTTCGTGAGCTCGCAAGTCGGTTTTTTTTTAATTATATATATATATATATATATATATATTATATATTATTTAAGTGTATATTTAATATTGTATCAAATTTATACTCAAAATTCATCATTATATTAGAATTATTAGTCAATATAAGAGGACAATGGAGGGTCTCGCTCACTGTTTTGCTGGTTCTAGCATTCCTCAATCATCCTCAAGAACAACTCATGTGAACAGGCTAAATGATTATATTTAAAAAATAAAATAATTTTAAAACAAAAATTAAATTATTTTTTATACTTACCGCGACCTCCGCTGCCCTCGAGTCGTTCCATTGACCGTCCTCCTTCTTTTCGTAGCACTTCTCAAACACCTCCATTTGTTTGACTGGATGTTCGAGTTGTGACTCCTATTCAAAAACCACTTAAAGAATAGATTAAAAATTTTAATTTTTAAATTAAATTAATACTATAATTTAAAATACTTACCATCTTACGCTTGTGGGCCTCGCTGGAGGACACCCCCCCCCCCGCAGTAGACGATAGCATGCAGCTGCATCCGGGTTGGCTGCCCGAGTGACCTTATTCTTCGTTGATTGTGTCTGGAATTCTGGGCTTGCCCAGTACTCCAGAAACTAGCGTCAAATCTCCTCGGCCAGTTACAACGGTTGGGCTAATTGATTTCGGTTGTCAGCAAACCGCTTCCGCAGGAACTTACCCGCCTGCGACTTGACAACCTTGAACATCGATTTGTCGTCGTGGTGCCACCAGTAAGACAACTGCAAATTTCACATATTAAAAAAAAGTATAAATATTAGATAAAAAAATGTAAGTATTACTTAAAATTAAATATTATTCTTAACTTTACATTGTTAAAACCAGAATAACTAGTGCTTCTGTGAAATTTGCGGTATGTTCCCCCATGTGGCCCTTTTTGCCAAGAAGCGGGGTAGTATAAGTGCCTCCGGATGCTCCATATATATTGGCAAATAGGTAGGAATTTCTGATATATTGCTTCAATGTTTTGTTCTATTTTTTGGTAATATAAATGCATATTTAGTATGTTTGAGATTAAGTGTATTTGGCAGCCAAGACTTGGATATTATTTAACAAGGTGCAGAGCTGCTTGAAGTGCCTTGGGCATGGATTCACACCATAGGTACAGGACAATCGAATGTTACACTCTATTTGTTTCAGATGGATGATGGCGTCGTTCACTCTTGGCCAGGTTTTGAAGGTATGGTTTCCGAACTTCTCCCAATACTTTTTAAACGGGAAAAATGCAATTTACCCCCCTGTTATAAGAAATAAGCAACTTACCCCCTGTAAAAAATAAAACAACAATTTACCCCCATGTGTTATATAAAAAAAAAGCAAATCACCCCCCTAAGACAAAGAGTATATCACACTCTCCCCTCTTGCAATTGGGCATAATTTTTAACAAAAAAAATATTATTTTGTATATATTTTTTAATAAATTAATGTATATATATTTATAAAAGTAATATCTAATAATATATATATATATATAGTAGTTATACAAATAATATATATATATATATATATATATATATATATATTCTTTCTTCTTCATCTTCACCAGAGCACCGCCGCAGCCGCCACTGCCGCCGCCTCGCCCTCCCGTCGCCCCCTCCATCCGCCCCCCCCCTCGTTGTCCGCCGCATCGTCCTCCTCCTCCTCCTCCCTCCTTCCCTCCCCCCGTCATATCTGCCCATATTCACCCCCCCATTCCCGTCCGCCGCCTCCTCCTCCCTCCCACCCTCCGCCCAGATCCGCCTGTGCCCTCCCGTCCGCCGCTGCCTCCTCCTCCTCTCTCCTCCCCTCCTCCTTCTCCCGCGCGCCCCTTTGCCCAGACCCGCCTGCGCTCTCCCCATCCGCCGCCTCTCCTCCTCCCCTCCTCCTCTCTCTCTCTCGCCCGCGCCCCGCCCCCCCAGCCAGATTCACCAGCGCCCCTCCTCGTCCGCCGCCTCCTCCTCCATCTCCGCCGGCATCTCTCTCTCTCTCTCTCTCTCTATCTATATATATATATGTATCTATATATATACTATATCGTTTAATTATACAAATATATATGTATATATTTAAATTTAATTATATATAATATATTATTTTTATTTTTATTTACTTAAATTTAAACCATTGATTTGAAATAAATAAAATCCACATCGTTGATTTATTAGTTAAATTTGGACCTTAAATTGATAAAGATCCAACGGTTATTCAAATAAAGATATAAATATTATATTAAATTTTAAATAAAAAAAAAACGTGCGTGTAATACACGAAACGCGCCAGGGGGATATTTGCTCTATTTTTAATAATACAGAGGAGTAAATTGCTACTTTATTTTTCACGAGGGGGTAAATTGCTCATTTTCCTGAACATAGGGGGTGAATTGCATTTAACCCCTTTTTAAACTTTTGGTTCTTTTGGGTTTTTGTCTTCTTATATTGCTGACTCCTTTTATTGGCATAGTAGAATTACCCCTTAGTTTCATGAATAATTGATCGTTTCGCCTCATCTGTCTACCCTGTTATCTCCACAATGAGCTTTTGTTTTCATCAGCAATCAGAATTGGTTGCTTTTGTCTCATGTTCTTTATTTCTTCTTCAATGTTCTCTTTTGTACAGGTCTATGTCGGACACTCTTTTGCAAAATGTTCAAATTTCATGATCTTGTATAGTATGAATTACCAACCCAGTTCATTTACTGTTTTTTGAATTCTGGAGGAGGATTCTCCCTTGTCTTTTCTCTATCCTTTTTCCCCATAGGTTTCCTCAACTTGTACATAACAAAGCTGCTAACTCCTCCATGATTTACTGTTCCATCAGTCACAAGGCTGGAAAAGTTGTTGCTTGCTCCAACTTATTAATCCTCCTACGAACCATCTTGAAATTGAAGGTAGGTTGGCCGTCCGACATTGATTCCAACCCTACATTTAATCCGCCCCCATACATACAGGACTAATTTTGCAATTTTGCTCAAGTATATTGTACTTGTCATATAATTAATTCAAATACGATTCGAATAAGAATTTTCCTCACAGAAATAAACAAACATACAGACGCAAAATTAAGACATCAAGTACAACATATATATCAAGGAATCAATTAAGGCTTATAAGGGAAAGACAATGGCAGAAATCAGAATGGTAGTTGGAGTTGTTTGTAATTGGTCTCAATTACAGACATGTCTTCCTCAGCCACACTCACCCATGCTTCTATGCCATCTCCACATCTTGTATCCATGATAACTGTCACATCCTTGAAAGGCACACCAACCGTCGATACCCAAACGGGCTTGCCCCATCCATAGCCCACCCCGTACACTCCAAACCTACACCAACTCGAAAATATGTAAACCTCCAACCACACATCATTATCAACTTGATCACCACAGTGTTTTCCATACATCCATTACGTTCTCCATCTAGCATTTTCTCTACATAATCGTGGTTGATGCCCCGTATCGCATTTCTCAACTTGGCGACAAGAACAGCATATGAATCGTGCTCGTCTTCGTCTTTGTTATCCAGTTTCTTCGACGACCATGCAGTTGCCGACAAGGTGCCATTACCAAAACTGTGTGCAGGGAGATGTGGGCTCACTCTTGATCTCACATTAACTGCGTGACATGCAATAAATTTTATCACTTTTCTTTCCCTTTTGGCATCTTGTCTGAAGGCAATCATGAGATTTCTCCATAGAAAAGCCGTGATGGCTTCAATCCTGGTTGGATTTGTTACTTCTGCACTAGCGCCAACTTTCTTGAGTTTTGACAAAACTTCCTTATCGAACACAAATCTTTTCGTCACTACCTTTCCGATGTCTTCACTATGAGGAGGTGCCTGTGGTTTTGAGGAAAACGTCAATGGGTCCAGAGGCGGGAAGCGGCATGTTAGATCGAAGCAAGGATGAATATTACTAGCTTGCAAACAACCCTTGCGGCATGTGGTTGCCCAAGCATTCATGAACATGACCAAGGACTCAGTATCAGCTATTTTATGGGAAATGCAAACGCCTATAGCAATCCCACAATCAAACAAGTTTACCTGGACGGATGGAAAAAATAAAATTTTAGTCCTCTAACTTCGAGGGTGATATTTTTGATTTTGTATGAATTGATTTACAAAATTAAAATTATAAATTAATTGGGTTAAGTGCAAGTCACATGCAATTTTCCCCTACCTGAACTGATAGAGGAATTACTTCATCACATGCATGGCTTTCCGGTAATCCTATGGCTCCATTGGCACGTACTTTTGCAGTTCTGCAGGTTGGGGATCATTATGGACTATGTCCAACACGCAAGCATGTACTCGAAATTCAGTGTACTCGACCCCATGATCATTGCAATCCATGCAAGAATCATGGGGTATGATTCTTCCTACTAAAGGATAGAATGTAGTCCAAACGTGGAACAAGGAGTTCTTGAGGTTTAGAGATAGTTGGAGTGATTAAGTTCAGCTGATGAGCAACGATAGAAAAATAGAAGGTGAACTTGTTGGTGGTGCTATCTGATCAAGCAGTGAGAGGTTGAGCTTTTGAAGATGGTGAGGAGTTGAAGATGTTGGCTTTATGGTCTCCTTTATAATACTTCCATATCTGGAAACTCAAATGATCACTTCACTTGCTTCTCATTTCCTTGCTCATCACATTCTTTAATATAATGTTATTTTATGCTTCGGGAAATTTTAGCTCGCACTCGACTCGATTAAATTTGAACAAATCATATGTCAAGTGCAATATATTTGTCATGTGATTGCGTACACACTACAAAAAAATTAATTTTTTGCTACACTATAAATTATCAGGGGTTAAAACCTGTGGTAAATCAATATTATTAACCACTATTAAATAATATTAAACAAAACATTTTTTTTCCACGATTATCAATATTCGTAATGGTTTTTAGTCATAGCTAACATTTGCTATGGTTTTTATCATGGCTAATGTTTTGACTACAGTTGCAGAAATAATGGTGAATGACCGTTGTGAAGCTGTGGTTAATTTGTATTTGCCACGATTTTCTTCTTTTGGTTATATTACTTAACTTCGTAGTGAAAAATCATATTTTTTCTAGCGACAGTTCAGAAAAAGTAATCAATCACATTGCAAGTGTGATACACTTGCTTTGTAATTAGTTTGATTTTTTCAAACCTAATTCGAGCAAGAACTTTCCCTATAATTTATTTTACTGTTAAAATTATTATGGGAATCCAATCAAATTTTATTGTTAAAATTATCTTATCCATTGAAATGCAATTATATTTTATCTTTATACATGTGGTGTGTATATATTATACAAAATACAAGATATACTGCATGATTTAAAATAAAAATTCAATTGGTGTATATATAAATATGGTGATGCCAATCCAACCAAATGTTTGTCGGCAAATGCATACATAATTTCATTTATGTATACTTATACCATATAAATGAGAGAAAGCAAATACTCGCAAAATGGTTGGACTTGAGATGGTCCACCTAATTCACGTGGGGATAATGTCACTTGGAGCCATCTAATTATTTTCCATGGCCGGGGATGTAACTTGTTTTTCTGAAAAATTAATAAATAATTTAAATTTTCAAATATGAAATGGATGATTGATTAATAATCTAAAAGTTAGTATTATAATAATAAAAAATAAAATCAAAGTGTAATTTGATATAAAAATAAATTTAATAAATGACACTATACAAACAAGGAAATTTTTTCAAGCTGTACGTGACGGATATTTAAATGGGTCCTTGGATGGATGGAAGGACAAACTTTGAGAAAGAGTCCGTGCTTCAAGCTATTCCTTCGTATGCCATGAGTTGTTTTCGACACTTTGATAAAAAGTCTGGATTGATGCTTGTGGATTTTATGGATATATTAGGTACGTGCGCTACACCATTAAATTGTAGATAAAAAAATGAATGAGGATAAAAAATTCTAATTTTTGTAAATTACAGAATTAAAAATGTTAGTCCCATAATAAATGGGACCAAAAATAAAACATACGTGACTTATGGAATTTTATTATAAACTTGAGCTGGCTTGATATAAACTTGAATTCTTGGCTGATTAGAATCCACTTGATGTGTGGTCTGGTCGGATCACGTGAATTCAGATAATATTTTTCTTCCATGAAATGCTTCACAACATGGAACGTTATGGCGGTGGGACCGTGTCTGAGTGTGGTCCGAGTGTCTTGAGTGTGATTGAGAAAGAGGAGCAAGTGAGGCGGTTCAACTTTTACATATATATATATATATATATATATATATATTAGTCGTTTTGGCACGCTATCATTACGTGTATATAATAAATAATTATTTACACTTACAAAATATATTATAAATAAGAATACGATTATAAATCAATACATCGTATTTAAAATAAATAAATAAATAAAATAAAATAAAATAAACTTAGGGATATTATCAACATAAAAAAATAGTGTAGGTGAAATTTTCATCTTAATATAGATGGATACTATAAAACATATGGATGAGAAGAAGAATTTGAATAGGGGTGGTTGAAAATATATAAGGACATTATTGATAATTTAAAAATTTGTGTCACGGTGTAAGTAACTGCCATTTGTGAGTTAAAAATAAGTTTTTTTTTTATATATACTAGCCGTTGTGACACGCCGTTCCTGTGTGCACATAATAAATATTTTTTATATTTTAAAATATATTATAAATAAGAGTAAATATATAAATCAATACATGACATTAAAAAAAAAAAAAGAAAAGAAAATTAATTCATTAGTTAATGTATAATTTGAAAAGTGGAATGAGTTAGTTATGTTGAAGGGTATTTTTGACTTTACAGAAAATTGGTGCGGCGGTGTCACTAACTGCCATTTGTGAGTATGAAACCTCTTTTATTTTTATATTAGTATAGATATAGTATAGAAGATATAGCATGTCGTGAATTTGGAGGACCTTATTATTTTTTATTATAAAAATATATTGTAAAAATATTAGTTTTTTAAAATATATAACATTTTTATTTGAAGTAATGAACAATGTCCGCAACATTATATATTATTATTTAATTATTATAAATTATAATTATTTAATTATAAATTTTTAAATTTTTATAATTATAATCAATATTAAAAATTTATTAATTAAAAAAATAATTAATATTATAATAAATATAAAATATATTTATGATCTGCGACTCACACATTTGAGAGATCTTGGTGTTATTGGTATTCTTGTCTTTAATGCATTTATGGCTAGTCCATCTAATTATGAATACATGATGAATTTATTAATCATCAATTAAATAAGATATTATATATCTTGAATAACTTAAAGTTTAAATTAATCATCTGAAGTTAAAACAAAATTAATATGTTAAGAATAAGCATCAAATCTATCGACATCTTACAGGAACTTTTATTGGTTCACTCATTTTTTTTTAATGGAGATAATAAATTTATAATAACTTATTCGATATACAAAACAACAACTCAATTAAATAAGTACATCAATATAACAACGATAATTAAATTATAATAACTTTCACAAAGTAAGATAACAATTTAACTATATCATAACATTTGTATTTATTGTTAATATTTGTAACAATTGATTGTAATTTTTTTTAAGTAATAAATTTTTAATATTGATTGTAATTAAAAAAAATGTAGATATTTAAAATAAAAGGGTGGGGCAGGGTGGAGGAAGAAAGATGGAAGATAGAAAGAAAACTAATTTACAATACTTTCAAAATCTCAATAACATCATTTCATCGATCCAAAAGAGTAAGAACAAATACAAATAAAATAACTAACTTCAGTTACATCATAAATATAACAACATTATCATCAACCTGTTGGACATATGGCTTTGGTATATTGTTTTGTAGTCAGAGCAGACATGAGATAAGTTGTGGCCATGGCTTATCACATGGAAAGTCTCTATCCAGCGAACTTCTGATAAGCCGTGCCCATGGCTTATCACGGCTTATCAGAAGTGTGGTGTTTGTCTAGCGCATTTTTGATAATTGATAACCGTGGGCACGGCTTATCACTGCGTGACAGTTTACTTAAGTGATCCACTATGCAACTTATATAACTTCTGGTAACCGCCTCTGGTATATACAACATACATTTTTTATGGAAGAATGTATGTAAAAAACATTGGGTTTTTTTATGGAGTTTTCTATGGAAAACATGAATTGAGGCTTGGTCCCCTGAAATCCCGCGATCGTGAAGAAACACACCATCGGGTTGATTGCACCAGATTTCGGAAGGTTCCAACATTAATTTTCTACAGTCTTTCGATTTTTCATTTCAGATTAGCATTTGAATTAATGGCTGGAGGTTAGTAATCCTAAACTATTTCGCTTCCTCACTCTAAAGATCTAACATGTATATGATGCAATTATTAAGTATATGTTAGATATAAATTTTACAGCAATTATGTAGCAATATGTTATTGTTAAATGGATTTATATTTGACCATCTTATTTCCTACATTATGTGTTTATGCTTACAAGTGGTATCAGAGCATGCTTTATCTCTGCCTTGATTTGAAATTGATGTTGGATCTTGGGATTATAAGTTATATGTATAAATTCACAAATTGTAATATCATGTATTTATTATGCTTTTGAAATATATGTATATATGATGGATTTATTGTACATATGATTGTCATGGAGATTTTGCAATTGAATTGATTCATGAAGTTTAATGCCTTGTGATTTGCATTTTTATTGATTAAAGAGTAGCCACATCTTTAATTTATATTTATGCTTAAGGATTCAAGATCACATATATAGTAAAAGGGTATTAATTGTGGTTGACCATATTCGGTGCAATGGGATCATCCCACAGGAATTTTGTTGTAGTTGTTTGATTAATCAGGATGAAATGTTATGTTATATTTCTTGATTTACCCACAGGGATTGAGAAATGGAGTATAACTGGATAGTTTCATCATAAACGTATATAGATCATTAAGTTAGGAATTTAGCCCACAATTCTTATTGTTGATTCAATATTGCATGTTTTGTATTGGTGAAACATGATTAAGTTTGTTGTCTCTATTCATAACATAAGCATGATTATTGTTTGCAGCCTTTCAACCTATGAATTTCTCTGATATGAAGTGTGATATTCCCGAGTCAAGATGTGATAATTATAAAGTTTGGAAGGAGAGAATTCTTCTTCATTTGGGTTGGATGGATATTGATTATGCTATAAGGAAAACTGAACCGGCTCCCATTATTGAAACTAACGAGCCAGATGAGGTTGATCTTTATGAAAAATGGGAGCGATCTAATCGCCTCAGTGTGATGTTCATAAAGACTAAAATCTCGGTTAGTATTCGGGGGTCAATTGATCAGCATAATAATGCCCGTGAATTGCTGAAGGCCATTGATGACCAGTTTGTGTCTTCAGACAAAGCGCTTTCCAGTACCCTAATTATGAGATTTACTTCTCAAAACTCAGCGGTTTGAATGGTGTGCGTGAGCACATTATGCAAACGAGGGACATTGCGGCTCAATTAAAGTCTCTTGAAGTTGATATGTCTGAATCTTTCTTTGTGCACTACATTCTGAATACCTTGGCTACACAAGGAAAGAATAAGGATCAAGCCAAACGAAAGGGGAAAGCAAAGGTACCTCCTTATGGTGAAATTAAGAAGGAGTCCAAGTGTTTCTTTTGTAAAAAGAAGGGACACATAAAGAAGGACTGTCCTAAATTCAAGATTTGACTTGAGAAGAAAGGTAATCAACTTTCTTATGTTTGTTATGAATCAATATGTTTGACATTTGTCATAACACATGGTGGATTGATTCTGGTTCTACAATCGATGTCACAAACTCTTTGCAGGGTTTGGAAAATCTAAAGAAACTAGTGGAATGTGAATGCTATATCTATTCAGGCAACAAGATGGGTTCACTTGTAAAGGCTATTGGAACTTGTAGATTAGTTCTTAATAGCGGCTTTGTTTTAGTATTGGAAAAGACTTTTTATATTCCAAATTTCTCTAGAAATTTGATTTTAGTTTCAAGACTTGTACCTTATGGATATTCCTTTAACTTTGGAGATGGTGTTGCTTTATTTTACAATACTCATCTTTTTGGGAATGGTACATTGTCTAATGGTCTTTACCATATTAATTTACAAAGTAATGTACTTTACACATTGCATGTTGATGATAATGTTGGCATTAAAGATGTGTAATGAATGAGGATTCCTCTATTTTGTGGCACCGGAGATTGGGACACATCTCCATAGAGAGGATTAAGAAGTTGGTAACTGATGGAGTACTTAATACTATGGATTTTACTTATTTTGACACTTTTGTGGACTTCATTAAAGGCAAGCAACCCAATGTGTCAAAGAAAGGTGCCAAGAAGAGTTCAAACTTATTGGAAATCATACATACGAATATTTGTTGTTCGGACTTGGACTCATATGGTAAAAGATACTTTATTACCTTTATTGATGACTACTCATGTTACATGTGTATTTACTTCCTTGATCATAAGGCTGAAGCACTAGATGCTTTTAAGATTTTCAAGGTAGAAGTAGAGGTGATAAACATATTAAAATTGTGAGGTCAGATAGAGGTGGTGAGTACTTTGGTAGATATACTGAAGGTGGATAAGCACGAGGTCATTTTGCAAAGTTTCTAGTTGAGCAAGGTATTGTTGCTCAATACACCATACCCGATTCTTCGGATCAGAACGGTGTAGCCGAAAGAAGAAACTAAACATTATTGGACATGGTGCGGAGCATGATGGCTAGCTCCAAACTTCCTAAGTTCTTATGGATTGAAGCTCTCAAAATGGTTGTGTACATTTTAAATCATGAGCTAGTAGATCCAGTTGTTCCACATATATCGAAAAATATACAACAACCAGTTGATCAACAAGCTCCTCCAGAGAATGTTGATGCAACATTAAGGAGATCTACTCGGATAAAGAGATCAACAATTCCTAGTGACTATATGGTCTATCTACAAGAGTCTAAGTTTAATATTGGAGTAAAAAATGATCCTGAAATATTTTCACAAGCCATGAGAAGTGGGGAATCCAACTTGTGGTATGACGCTATGAAAGAGGAAATAAATTCCATGGCATTTAATAAAGTTTGGGATCTTGTCGAATTGCCTAATGGTTTTAAAGCCATAGGGTGTAAGTGGGTCTTTAAAACAAAGAAGGACTCATTAGGCAATATCGAAAGACATAAGGCAAGACTTGTAGCTAAGGGATTTACTCAAAGAGAAGGAATCGATTACACAGAGACATTTTCTCTTGTACCTAAGAAAAATTCACTCGTTAGTTGCCCATTTTGATATGGATTTGTATCAAATGGACGTGAAAACAACATTTCTAAATGGTGAGCTAGAGGAAGAGGTTTATGTAAAACAACGTGAAGGATTCTCTTCTAGTAACAGTAAACACTTGGTATGTAAGCTTAAGAAATCTATATATGGTCTAAAACAAGCCTCCCGTTAGTGGTACTTAAAATTTCATGATGTTATCTCTCATTTGGATTTGTAGAGAATATCATGGATCAATGTATTTACCAGAAGGTTAGTGGGAGTAAAACTTATTTTCTTGTTCTATATGTGGATGATATTTTGTTTGCTACCATGATAAGGGTATACTATGTGAAGTGAAACAATTTCTTTCTAAGAATTTTGAAATGAAAGATATGGGTGAGGCATCATATGTTATTGGCAAAGATTCATAGAGATAGATCTCGATGCATTGTGAAGGGTGACAACCTACCAGTGAACACTGCTATTGGAAGCCTTATGTAAGGTCTTAGAAAGGTTTCAAATGAAAGACTGCTCACCTAGTGTAGCTCCCATTGTGAAGGGTGACAAGCTACCAGTGCCCAATGAATGACCTCGAACGGGAACAAATGAAGGATATCCTATATGCTTCTGCTATTGGAAGCCTTATGTATGCTCAAGTCTGTACAAGGCCTGACAATGCATTTGCTGTGGGGATGTTGGGAAGATATCAGAGTAATCTGGGTTTAGACCACTGGAGGGCTGCAAAGAAAGTCATGAGGTATCTTAAAGGGACAAAGGACTACATGCTTATGTATAGACGAACTGAGAATCTGGAAGTTGTTGGGTACTAGATTCAGACTTTGCTAGTTGTGTTGATTCAAGAAATCAACATCTGGTTATATCTTTATGATTGCCAGTGGAGCTGTATCATGGAGGAGAGCGAAACAAACTTTGATTACTACTTCCAGTATGGAAGCTGAGTTCGTGTCTTGCTTTGAGGCAACTTCACACGGGGTGTGGTTAAAGAGTTTCATATCCGGGCTGAGAATAATAGATTCAATCTCTAAGCCATTAAGGATATATATTGATAATTCAGCTGCTGTATTTATGGCTAAAAATAACAAGAGTGGAGGTCGATGTAAACACATCGACATTAAGTATTTATCTTTAAGGGAACGTGTTAAAGAAGGAAAAGCGGTCATTAAACACATTAGCACTGAATTGATGCTAGATCCTTTGACTAAAGGCATGCCACTAAAGATTTTTAAGGATCATGTAGCTAGAATGGGAATAGGTCCCATGATGTGATTGTATTATGATCAATGTTTATGTTTAATGAAATTCTTATCAGTTGTTGTGTTTTCTCACTTCAGTTGTGCACATTTATGTTTGAGAAAACAATACTGTTTTGGGATCCTAACTAAGCATAGGGCTTATTTAAATTAAGTTGTGTTACCGTGTGGGTAAGAAATATGGTGCGTTGTAATACATGGAAGATACTACTCAATTATAGAGGACATGTCGCCATGATTCATGTAATTTATTTCTTATTTGACCCCTTTGAGATGGAAGTTTGATTATTGAATAGATGGACCAAGTGGGAGAATGTTGGACATATGGGTTTGGCATATTGTTTTGTAGTCAGAGCGGACATGAGATAAGTTGTGGCCACGGCTTATCGCATGGTCAGTCTCTGTCTAGCGAACTTCTGATAAGCCATGCCCACGGCTTATCAGATGTGTGGTCTCAGTCTAGCGCATTTCTGATAAACAGTGGGCACGGCTTATCTCTGCGTGACAGTTAACCGCCTATGGTATATACAATATACATTTTTTATGGAAGAATGTATGTAAAAAATATTGGGTTTTTGATGGAGTTTTCTATGAAAAACATGAATTGAGGCTTGGGTCCCCCGAAATCCTGCGATCATGAAGAAACACACCATCGGGTTGATTGCACCAGATTATGAAAGGTTCCAACATTAATTTTCTACAGTCTTTCGGTTTTTCATTTCAGATTAGCATTTGAATCAATGGCTGGAGGTTAGTAATCCTAAACTATTTCGCTTCCGCACTCTAAAGATCTAACATGTATATGATGCAATTATTAAGTATATCTTAGATATAATTTTTACAGCAATTATGTAGAAATATGTTATTGTTAGATGGATTTATATTTGACCATCTTATTTCTACATTATGTGAAAGAATAAACTTTTATCACACAAAAAAATCTTAAAAGATGTAAGTTTAAACCAAAAAATGAAGAATTGAAAAAACATAAATCAACTACTAAAATAACAAATATATATCATGCGTTTCTCTGAAAGCACGAATGCATTAATAAAAAGGGTTATCAAGAGAAAAGAGAACATACCAAAACAAAAACTATAATAATAAAAAAAGATAAAGGATGCAAAAATAAAAAATACAAAGTATATTGAAATGTATAAGTAGACAATAACTATTATGTTTAATTTTTTTTTTTTAAGAAAAGGCCTTAGTGACATGCTATAAGTTTATAGCAACTTGCAATGTATATTGTTTCCAATTTCAATTTTTGAGCAATATGACATTGTAAAGTATACTTGTTATCCTCATTAAAACTCAAGTTAATTAATTAATGGCTTGTGTTTTGAAATGACTAAAAGATTTAAATGTAATAACTTACTAATATGTAGATCGTTTTCTTTTTTAATAAAAATGTTCTCATTTATCAAAGGTATAAACTAAATTCAAGTAAACAATTGAGAAATTACTTCAATCCCCTTGCAATATATTATTAGATATTTAGAAAACGTTTTAAACTATATTTCAATTAAAAAGAATCATTCACCAAATTGCATTTTCAACTATTAAATCTTGCCCTATTTTAGGACAAAAAACCTTAGCCTTTTCATAAAAAAATCTTTAATTTATTAATTTAAAAATAAAAAATTAAATTTCTTCTCACCGCATTTATTTGTATGTAGCAAAACTTTTACAATTTTCTTGAATTTTGATGATCATTTATTTATTTATTCTGTTTAGCATGATCATTTATAAAAGTAAAATTGTTTATAATAATATAATTTATTTTCCAAAAGATTCAAAAACTTATTTTCTCAAAAAAAAAAAAATTGCTAGTTAATTTTTGATGAATTTTCATTTATAAAAATAAATTTTTTTAAAAAGATATTATTTTGAAGATTTCAGAATATATTGTATTAGTAGTGATAATTTAATTATCAGTAGTAAATAAATTATAAAGCTGAAATATGGTCATTCTTTTCATCTTGTAAAATAATATTAGTTGAAAAAAAAGAATCTAAAAAATTAAAAATTTAATGGATGGAACTATAATATATTTAGAGAAAAATTGATATATAAAAATATACAAAAGGATAAATATTTATTAGAAATAAAACTAAATATCAAATTAATTAAGTATAATTATACAAATAAACGTTAAACTAAATGTGTACACATTAAGGCTAAATAAACATGCTCCTTCTTGTAGGAAAAAAAAAACAAAAAAAATCTAAAAAAGAAGAAAAGAATTAAATTATAAATTGAAGATTTAAAAGATGAAACTATAATATATATATATATATATATATATATATATACATACATGCATAAAATTGTGTAAGATTAAGTAAAATCATACGAATAAATGTTAAATAGGTTATGCACCTATTAATATTAAATAAATATGTCAAAAAACAAAAAAAATGTGTTCTTCATTTAGAAAAAAATAAAAAATAATAAATATAAAAAAGATCAATAAATTGAACTATAAAAATGTATTGATGGATGAAACTACAAATGTTAAAAAAAAATAGTGTGCAAAGTATAAAAGAGTAAATATTTAAACTAAAATAAGTACTAAAATATTAAGTAGAATTAAACAAAATATAAAACCTGTAACACCAAAATAAAAATTTATTTCTTCCATACAAAATAAATCAAGCAATCATCATAGAAATGTAAAAAGAATTCACACTATAAGAGAAATAAATATGAAAATTTAATAAAGAAACATAAGATAAGGACATAGATTATTACCTCAATGCTTTTCAAGTATCATGAAAAATAATATATATAAAAATAAAATAAGATCATGATAAATAATAAATATAATAGTCCAGACACAATGAAGATGAGTATAAACATAAATAAATACTAAAATCTAATAAAGACAGAGATTATTAATTCAATAAAATAAGCATACAGAGTGTTAAGTTTGAAATTGTTTAATGGAGGATAAAAGAATAATCATATAAATAAATATTAAATGAGATATTTATCTATTAATATTTAATATATACGTTCCTTCTTCTAGAAAAATAAAATATATAAAAAAATATAAAAAATAACAATAAAATAAACTATAAAAATATTGGTTTGATGAAACTATAATATATAAAGAATAGTGTATAAAGATACAAAAGAGTAAATATTTTTAAATAAAACTAATTAATAAATAAAATATTAAGTAGAATTAAAGAAACAAAAGTTAAAATAAAATATAAATTTATTAACAACAAATAAATCTATTTCTTTTTGTAAAAATATTACAAGCAATTGTCACAGAAATCTAAAAAAGCAAACACCATAAGAGAAATAAATATTAAAATTTAGTAATGTAAATATAAAAAAAAGGATAGTGATTATTAACTCGATAACTTTCAAGTATCACGAAAAAATATATAGATAAAAAAGTAAAATAATATCATGATAAATAGCAAAGTAATAGTTTAGCCACATAGGAGATAAATGTAAATATAACTAAATATTAAAATTTAATAAAGATAGAGACTATTACTTCAAGAACTTCAGTAACCATGAAAAAAAATCATAAAAAAGTGTAAGATACCTGCAACAGAATAGAAAAATAATCAAAATAAGCATATGGAGTATTATGTTTTGAAACTGTATCGTGATAAATAGAAATTTGACAGAATTGAACGTATCTAAAAAATAAAAAAGGTGTATAATAGATTTCGTTCTATTTAATTACAAATCTGGATGATTATTAGTTAATTATTTATTTAAAATAAATTCAAATTAAATTAGTATCATAATTTTGGAGATAAGATTTCGAATATAGATTTTTTTATACACTACAAAAAAGGGTTTTTAGGGACAAAATTTTTGACGGATTTTCCGACAAAATTTTATCGCTAATAAGAGTTCCGACGAAATTTTTGATCGCTTTCGGACCAGTGGAAGATAGTGCAAAAAAGGTACTTCAAAAATTATTTCTGATGATGTTTCCGACAAAATGAATATCCGTTAGAATATTTGTAACGGTTGTATGACGGTTCATTATTTTCGTCCAGAAATTTGTCCATGGGACGAAAAATTAGAATTTTATTTGGAAAGGAGTTTGGGACGGATGTTGGGAGAAAAAATAAAATATTCGACGAATTGCTTTTTAGAATTTTCTTATATTGTCATGGGAAAGTTTATCGGTAAAGTAGTCGGAAAAATTGTTACTTTCAATTTGTCATCGAAAATATTTTGAAAATCATCCCAAATTATTTTGAAAATTGCAAAGAACTTGGGACGGAATTCGGGACTAAATAGATCATAATTCCTATCCCAAATTATTCTGATGTAATTTGCAATAATTCTCATCACAAAATTCATCCCAAATATTTTTGACATTTTTCATCCAAAATCCATCCCAAATATTTATTATGCTTTATAAAAGAAAATTATAATTATTTTTAATATCTTATGAAAAATAAATTTTGGGAACCATATTTTATCCAATAAAAGCATACTTCATTAAAAAAGTAAATAGTGTCGTTCTACACAGTGCAAAATTCAAAACTAAAATAAATCCTAATTAATGCTTCTGGCTCGTCTGAAAGCTCAGGGTCAATAGCATTCCCGACTTCCGGCTGCATTGCTCCCTCGACTGGGGCATCAGTAGTTGATTGCACCTCGAAAAATATTTGTGGCATCCCCATCTTGGTGGACAATGCACTCAAGACCAACATTATTTTATCAAGAGGTAAATCTCATTTTTAGTCCCATATCTTACAGCCAGTTCATTTTTGGTCCCAATCATTACGGAAATCACAATTTCAAGATATTATATTTTAATTTGTCTCACATTTGGTCCCGCCGTTAGATTTTTGACGGAATTGAAATGTGATAGTCACATGTCCGTTAAGTGGCAAAAGGGAAAATTGCATATTACCCCCCTATGAAATGAAAAAATTGTTAAATACTTACCTGTATTAATTAAATAAAAAAAAAAACCCCGTATAATTATAAACTCAAAAAAAATATAAAAAAAATGGGAGAGCCATTCACACGCCCCCACAATGCTAACACTTTTTGATGCATTATCAACCTTTATCCTTTTTTGAATTGTCAAAATTACCCTATCTTATTGTTTTTTATTAATTGTCTATATTTACTATATTTTATTGAAAAAAAGTGTGATAAATACTAAAAGAATAGTATTCATCCATATATGTAAAATATATTATTACATCAAATACAATTATTATACATATTTTATATATGAAAATCTCAAGTTTTTAATATTATTTGATATTATTTATAAATTTTTAAAATCAAAATACATGATTTTATTCTAAAATATTTTTTGTTAATTTAATTTTGAGTTGGATATTTTTCTTAAAATTATATTATTACATACAACAAATACATTTCCATTTTTTAGTATAATATATCTAGACATAAAAATACATAATCGAATTAATTTATTATATTTAAAATTTACAACAAATAATATAATAAATAAAAAATAAATAAAAAGAAAAAGAAGGACAGATCGCCGACCACCCACCGGCTTCGACTTCGCACCTCTACCTCCACCTCCACCTCCACCTCCACCTCCGCACTGTCGCTAGGCAGCGACATCGAGTCGACTCGAAAAATTCGAGCAAAAATATGGGCGAGTTGCTGCCCAAATCTAGGCGGCAACGGGCGACATCGTCCGCCCAGATTTGGGGGTGATGTCGCCCAGCCGCCCACCAGATTTGGAGCAATGGCGATGTCGCCCCGATCCATGGGGAGCTCGCCGTCGCCATCGCCCACCTCCATCTTTTATATATATATATATGTGTGTGTGTGTATATATCATATTAAATATTTGAATAATTATTATATATATAACTGTATATATATATATATATATATATTGTGTGTGTGTGTGTATATATAAAAGTTTAGAGTAAATCTCATTTTGCATGGGGTAATATGCAATTTTTTCTTTTGCCACTTAACGGGCATGTGACTATCACATGCCAATTCCGTCAAAAATCTAACGGCGGACCAATTGTGAGACAAATTAAAATATAATGCCTGAAATTGAGATTTCTGTAATGATTGGGACAAAAAATAAACTGACCCTAAGATATGGGACCAAAAATGAGATTACCTTTTTATCAAGTTTGGTATCAGTCGGTGAAGGAGCAGCAGTGACAAAGTTGGTCGGGTTACTGTTGTCCATGGCTCTAATACCAAAGCATCAGACCCCATGCCGAAGACTCGACCTTGTTTTCTCCCACCGGCAGCCTTAGCCCACAACTGGTCTTCTTAAACAACTGAGGCAGTACCATATGATGAACCCACCTCCCCGACGCGGGCTAAGAGACACGCTTGAGCAGCTTCTGATAAGTTTTTTTTAAAATAATTAAATAAAATTTATTAGTCAATAAATATTAAAATATATTAGTAAATAACTAATAAAAATATATTATTAAATAAGTAAAATTTGATTTATAAAAAAAATGTTCAAAAACTTGCTACGACCTCCTCGGCTCGGTTCTCGCTCCAAGTGCCGTCCGCCTTCATTTTATAGCAGCCGGCAAATACCTCCATCCGGTTAGGCTGACGACCGAGTTGGGCCTCTTGCAAAGATATTTGAATAAGTAAGAAATTTTTGAACTTACAACATTAATAAAAATAATTAACAACGTAAAGTTTAAAATTTACTTACGAGTTTCCTTTTATGCATTCCAACTGAGGAGGACCCACCATGGTAGACGGTGTTGGCCGCTGCAGGGTTGGCCACCTGATTAGCCTTGTTCTTGACCAACTTTACCTTGAACTCATCACTGTCCTGGTACGCCTGGAGCTCATGCCAAATGTCGTCCCCTAACCAATTGAGTTGTGTATCCGCCACTCTGGCTTCTGAGAATGTTTTAGTAAGTCAAGAGGTTGCGTAGCTGTTGAAGATATTTTGCATCGGTGTGTCTTGACAATCCCACCAATATACACGCTGCAAGACAAGAAACAATTGGGTTATCAGTACAAAAAAAATAAATTTAATATTAAATTTTAGTACGAAGAAATGTAAGATATACGTACTTTCAACTCTTCGAACCAAAAATTCTTCTGCGATTGGGGGATTGATGTGTATTTATAAGATAAAACATAACCAATTAAATGAAATCATCAAGGTAAACAATTTCAGACTCAAAGTAGTTCCGTATATTACTCAATGAGATATCCCAAGAACAGGAAACATACAAATCAAAGCCCACATGAAGGAAACATTTGT
Source organism: Sesamum angolense (assembly GCA_034509725.1). Lineage (NCBI taxonomy): Eukaryota > Viridiplantae > Streptophyta > Magnoliopsida > Lamiales > Pedaliaceae > Sesamum > Sesamum angolense. Next base: position 13,709,446 of record JACGWL010000009.1, read on the forward strand.
GAGCTTTTATTAGTTAAGTGCAAGAAACTTAGATGCATCACAACTCCTTTACTTTTTGACCAAATAATCTAAATTTCCGTAGTTCTTTCTGGTTTGTGCCAAAAAAAAAAAAAAGAGTTGTTTCCACTCAGCTCTAAGCAGTAGACTGGCACAATCAACACCCAAAGACCAAAACATGAACAATCAAACAGAAATGGGATAAAAACAAAGCACATTCCAAGAAGGCCGAATTCATTAACTAACAATGACAAAATCAAGAACATAACATATTGAACTGTACATGATCCAAAGTTAAGCAACAATTGGAAAATCAAGGACAGATAAAATTTGTACTGTACATATGCATCTTTGAACCTAACTTCTCTTAGAGAAGTGGTGATCAGTATGTGTGTGTGTATATATATATAAACATCTAACATTCATCATGCAGAGCTTTGAAACAGAAAATAGAAGTTTTCCGAACCATCTCATGATCAGGTAAACATATTGCCTAAGATCATACAATGATGTCACAGTTTCATGACATATATTCCAAAACGATATCAAGCTTATCTCTTGTAACAGTCAAAATAATACTTCCAAAAAGAGCATTGCTCTCATACAGTGCAAATTCACAACATAGAATGTGCAGTTATTGCTCAAACAACCTTAGTTCCATTTCATACAACAGACTCCCTTGTCCAAGAATTATAACTCTCCCTCATGACAGAGTCCAAATATAAACCTGACCTCCACTTGTGGCACTTGCAAGCATCCCCAATCCCAACTTTTCCATTAACACTCACATCATATCAATGCAGGAAAATTAATATCTTTATCACTCTAATAGCTTACGCTGCAGAAAATATGTAGTTAACTTCTGTGTTGGATGATTTAGAATATCCGACTTATGTCCTTCAGCAGAAAATCAAAAGAAACACAAAAACCCCATTTACTTTGTGAAAACTAAGATGATCGTCAACATTAAACCTGCAGGAGAATTTTCAAAAAAAAAAATAAAAGATCAAAAAACAAAAATAAACCCTAAATCATCATCCAAGAAAAAGACGAAAAAGATGAACCGAGATTGGCGGCTGGGGCGGCGAACGGCGGGACGGTAGCACTGGGGTGACACTACAAAAAAATAATACTAGCAATGGATTTGTTGGAGCAGAAATTTCCGTGGAAAATTTGTGACGGACTTTGCCACGACTTTGCAACGGAATTCTAAAATATTGTGTTTTTCATGGCAAATTCCATGGCAAAACAACAATGAAATGTTGCAACGCACATTCCATTGCAAACGTCCGTTGCAAAAATCAGTCAACTTTTGGATCATCCAATTTCATTGCAAGTCGTTGCAAAAGTCGTGGCAAACTTTACCACGGACCATATCTGTTGTTAATTTGCAATTATTTTTACAACAGATAATATCGGTGGCTAAGTTTGCAACGAAATTCCAAATTTTATCCGTTGCTAACCACTTTTGCAATGATCTTCAAGTTACAAAAATTATTAAGAAAAAATAGCAATTATTTTTGCCATGAACTTATTGGTATGGGATTCGTTGCAAATGAAGAGTTGAGTGATTATACCACGAATACAAATCTGTAGCAAAAGTTTGATGATAAATTTGCAATAGTATTTGCAACGAACGTTTGATCTATTGCAATCCGTATGTTGAAATTTATTACTTATAAATTTTTGTTAAAATTCAGGGATTCCTATGAATTAATCTATAAATAAAGATGATGATAATAATAATAATAATCATAAAAATAATAATGATGATGGTTGAACAATTTTAATTATTTTTATTTTTATTTATTATATATATGATGAGATCAAAAAGTTTATCAGTAATTGATATTTGGGGCCCAATCATAACTAATTTATATATATATATATATATATATATATATATATATAAGACTATCTATAGATCATATCAGACGGTATGATTTAAAATCACATAGTCTAAATTCAACAGATCATATTTCTAGTTCGATATTTCGACATCCGTATGCCCAATAAGTCTGAAACTTTACAAAACGTATTTTTCTGTAAGTTTGATCATATATAACGGTTTGATCTGAATTTGACAACCTGATTAACCCATGTTGTTCAACAATATAAGATGATAGTTACATCAATGTAATACTAACATTTATGAATATATAAATTTATTGCAGATTGTGAACATATATCAATCTCAACTAAAAATAGTTTTATGTAGTTCAATTGTATTATTCTAGAGAATGGGTACTCTTTTAAAACATTAAATTATTCGGAATGAATTTGCTGCTAATGATATTGATGAAGAAGAAGAAGATAGTTTTGAAGATTATGAAATGAACGATGATGATGAAACACTTGGACAATGAAGATGATGGATTATTGATTGAACATAATGTGCCTCATTTAATTTTTGGAGACATTGATTATTTATTGAGCATAATGTATTTTGTTATGATGTTCGTCATTTAAATATACTTTGAGAAAATATATTTTAATAAAAAAATTAACTTAAATTATATATTGAAAATATATAAATAAAAGATAAATTTAATTTTTTTGTAGAAAAAGAAAAAAACAACTTAAATAAATATCTAAAAAAATATATTTATATATATATATATATATAAATAAGAAAAAAATATTATTTATTTTAAATAAAAAAATTAACACAAACTTTTTTTTATTAATTTTCAATTTTTATAATTTTTAATTTCCCTCCCATTTCTTCATCTCATTTCTCACCCCCCCCCCCCCCGCCCCCCATTTTTTTCTTCTCTTCCCCCCTTTTTGCAACCCATTTTCCCATTCTCTTGCCCTAGTTTTTCTTTCTTCTCTCCCTCTCTTCCCCTCTTTCCCCCCACCACCCCCTCCCATGCCACCCCGTGCCCACCGCCCGCCCATTGCCACCATAAACTTTCTCTCTTCTCTTCTTTGTGATTTTCTTAAGATATATTTTATTTTGTTTTTGGTGGATGGGTTACTAACATTTTTTGTATTTTTTTGTTTCTTTTTAGAAGATTTGAGGAAAAACTAAAATTTTCAGGTATGTTTTATTTTTTCTTTTTAAGATGGTTTATTTTGGTGTTATATTGTTGTAAATGTTGATTTGTTGTAGATGTTAAAATGATTTACTTTGGTAGTATATTGTTATATTTGGTAATATAGCAGTGTTAAGAAGTTGAATAATGGTGTATGTAATGGTTTATATAATAATTAAAAAGTCTCTACTTTTTTTGTCTTGTTTTTGGAATTTCATAGTTATATAGTGGTGTTAAAAGTTTATATTTTGGTTTATGTAATGGTGTGTATATTGTCGTCTATTTTGTTTAATATATATCATAATGGTGGATGAATATATGTTATATGTTTAGTATATATTGTAATTGTGTTAAAAGTATGTTTAGTATATATTAAAATGGTAAATGAGATATTGTCTGATATATTGTTTAGTTTCTATAATAGGATGATTGTGTTGATGAGGTGAATGGAATGATTGTGTTTATGAGATGAATGAGTGTGTTGTTGATGATTGTAGATTAGAATTCTATTATTTCACTTAGTTCCACTAAACTATTTCACTTAATTATGATCGTTTTGATCCCATATTATTTTTCTTTAAATTTCACATAAATTCGATTTGCCAATGTAGATATTTCATATTTGAAAATTTATGTTATTTTTCGAGGATGAACACGAAGGATATTTTTCAACTAATGTTCCTATGGATTTGGCAAAATTAACGACATAATAATATAGCCGTTAGAATTTTCCGATGACTTTTGGGACACAGTTTGCAACGAACAAATTTTCATGAGAATATCTGAAATTTCAACCATCATAATCCGTTGTAATAAGCATCCAAAATATAACATTTAGGGATGAAAGTTTCGATGACATATGCAAAAAAAAATTAAACTGTGACAAACTCCGTCGGAACTCTCCGACTGTTTATGTGCCTTTGAAAAAATAATCACAAAACTCAAAAAATATATTTTTCCGACTAAATTTGCAATGATTAGCGACGGAAGTATTTTCACTTCCTAATTTCTAAGCCCATTTGCGACAACAGGTTGTATTTTCCGATGGATTGCGCAATTGTTTTGTCTATGGAAGGATTATGTCGGAAATAAATAAAATGTGTTACAAAACCGTAGGAATTTGGGAGGAATTTTGCGACCAATACGAACCGTCTAAAATTTTCATCCCAATAAAATATTTTTTTTGTAGTATAATTAATCATTCAATTATAATATTGAAATAAGATTTTCGATAAATACAAAATAATATATAGCATATATAAAGTAGGTCATATGTAAATTTCCGACGGTTACGACGGAAGTATTTTCACTTCTTAATTTCTAATGAAATTTGCGATGACAGGTTGTATTTTTTGACGGATTGCGCAATTGTTTCGTCTATGGAAGGATTCCATCGGAAATAAAAAAAATGCATTACAAAATTGTCGGAATTTGGGAGGGATTTTGCGCCAATACGAACTGTGAGAAATTTTTGTCCCAATAAAATATTCTTTTATATATAATTAAACAATTCAATTATAATATTAAAAATAATATTTTTGATAAGTACAAAATAAATATATAACATATATAAAGTAGGTCATATTTTAAGAGACCATGATCATTAGGTAGGATATAAATTAAATTAGTTGTTATGTTGCTACATATTTTGGATTTATGCAAAGTAAATATTTAATATATTAAAATATTATTAGGTAATTATTTAAGATAAATACAAATAAAATTAGTTATAATGTTGGAGATAAGAAAATAGATAAATACAACATAAGTATTTAATATATTTAAAATAGATGATTTTCTAACTAATAAGATTTTGCTTGACAATTAAATATTTCATTTATAATATTGACAATAAAATTCTGGATAAATGTAAAATAAAATATGAATATATTCAAAATTTAGATAATGGTTTTAACCAATAATATTTTCTAATTAAATACTAAATTGAATTATTAGTTACAATAAATGAGATTTTCTAACCAATGAAATTTTTTCCTAGAAATAAAATAATTCCAAAAACACCAAAACAATAGAATTTGGTCAAAATTGAACCAAATTAGTCAAACTTCATTCTGCTCTATATATATACTAGCATAGAACCCATGCTATGCACGGTTATATAATTTTTTTAAAAAATTAAATAAATATTTGATATTATATTATTTAATGAAGGAATAGGTTTCGTAAATTTTTTTTATTATTTTTAAAATAAAACATAGTAGTTTTGAATTTTTAATCTATCTTGATTATTATTGAAAATTATATTTTTCTAAACATACAATATATTCTACTATCCAAAATTTGTACTTTATAAGGATGACTTTTATAAAATTATTACATTTTAAAAAATAGAGGAGTTTTTAGTTTATTTTAAAACATAGGGGTTTTTAGTTGAGTTTTGAAAATACAGGGGGGGGGGGGGGTTATGCAATTTGGCCTTGTTTTAACTAGTCGTTATGACATACTGTTCCTACATGCATATAATACATAATTATTTATATTTAAAATATTTTATAAATAAGAACAAAATATATAGACCAATGCATCACATTTAAAAGAAGAAATAAGTCAATAAAATAAAATAAATTTAATTTAGCGATATTATTGACACAAAATAATTTGATATTGTTGTTTCACAACTGTTATTTGTGAGAGAAACATTTATATTAATATAGATAGTATAGATATAGATTAAAAGAAGAATTTGAGTAGAGGTGGTTACAAATGCATCAGGATATTTTTGGTAATTTAAAATTTTAGTATCGCGGTATAAGTAACTGCTATTTGTGAGTGAAGTATACTAGCCGTTATGGCTTGTTGTCCCTGCGTGCATATAATAAATAATTATCTATATTTTAAAATATATTATAAATAAGAATAAGATATATAAACAAATAAAATAAAATTAAATTAAAGATATTATCAATACAAAAAAAAAAAAAATAGTGTGAGTGAATTTTTCATATCAATATAGAATATATTATAGATAATATAGATGAGAAAAAGAAAATTGATTAGGGGTGGTTTAAAGTACATAAGGACATTTTTTATAATTTAAAAAGTTAATGTTGCGGTGTAAGTAATCGATATTTGTGAGTGCAAAAGATTTTTTTTAGTATAGATGCCCAAACTAATGATGGGACCAAAAATATTTTAAACCTTAATAATATTTCTTAAGTGTTTGGGTTTCGAACAAAAATTTGGTAGATTTTGTTTTATAATTAGATTCTTAAAATGGGATTATATATCTATAAGACCTTTTAAAATGAATTTTATATATATATATATATATTTAAATCGACCAAATTATCTAATTAAAAGTATATTCTACTAATTTTTTTTTTCAAAATTGTAGCAGTTAATATTTTATTACATTGCTAAGATATAATTTTATTAGATATATCTTTAATTCCTAAGATTAAAGAACCAACTTAGATTTTTTAATTATATTTTTAGATACATAGTTTATAAATTTTTTATATAATATTATATTTTTAACTTATAAACTAATACTTATATTATTTAAAATAATGATTTATATATAATATATATATTTATATTATAGTAATATCATTATTATTTTTTATTTTATATTTTATTATTATTTACTTATATTATATTATAATACTTAATTATCAAATATTAAATATTATTATTTATTTTTATTTATTTATAATTTATAAATTTTTATAATATTATTAATTATATTATTATGAATTATTTATAAATTTATACTATTATTAAAATTTTTTAATTCTTTTTATAAATTAATTATTTAGTTTTATTTTTTATAATTTATAATATTTATTTTTATTATTTTTTTTTTTATAGTAATATTATATATTTTAATTAAATTTAATTTTATTTTTCATTTTTAATTTTTTTTAATTTTTTATAATTAAATTATTTAGTCTATATTAATTTTATTTTTTATATATAATTTTATATATTAATATTATTTATATTTATATATATTATATATCTATTATATATTTTAATACATATTTATTATTATATATATTTTTTATAAATATAATTATATTAATAATTTATTTATTATATTATTAAATATACTATTTTATAATTTATAATTAATATATTTTAATATTTAGTAATTATATATATTATATTTATTAATTTTTTTTAACTATAAGATAATAATTTTTTTTATTAATATAAAAAATTATATTATATTATTTATATATAAACTTTTAATTATATTATTTTATATAATTTATTATTATTTTTAATTTTTTAACTTTTTATTATATTATTTCTTTATTAATTAACTTATTTTTTTATTATTATATATAATTTATTTTAATTTTTATATTTAATTATATTTTATTTATACTAATAATATTAATTAATTTTTATTATAATATTTTATAATATAAATTATTTTTTATTTATATTAAATTAATCTTTATTTAATTAATTATTATTAATATTTTTATTTATTATATAATTATATTATATTTTATAATTTATTATTTTAATTATATTATATTTTATAATATATTTATAATATTAAAATTAATTATTTATTATAATATTAATATATAATTTTTATTTTTTATTTTTTTATCTATTATTTAAGTTATTTTATATTATTATTAATTTTAAAATATAATATATTTAAATTTTTACTAATATTTTATAATTTATTAATTATTTCTTAATATAATTTATAATAATAAGTTATTTTATTTTTATTAATTTAATATTTATTTTATTTTATTATAATTAACTTTTTTTACAATAAAATAATATTTTTTATTTTTTATATAATATATTTATTCTTATTTTAAATTATATATAAATATAATATAATAATTATTTAATTTTTTTATTTTATATTTTTATTAATAATATTTTTATTATTATTATTTTTTTATTTTTTTTTTAACTTATAATAAATTATTATATTTTTTTAATTATATTATTTAAATTTATATTATTATTAATTATTTAATATATTATTTAATTATAATTTTTTACTTTTGTTATTTTTAAATTATTATATTTATTATTTTTTATTATTTATCATATAATATATTTTTTATATAATAAATTTTTTATTATTTTTTTTTTTATATATATACCTATAATATATATTTTAATATATAATTTATATTAATTTTTTATATATTTTTATTTTTTTATTTTTAATTATTTTTATATTATTATTTATATTATTATTTTTAAATATATTTTATTATATATTTTATATAATATTTATATTATTTTTATTTTAAATTTAATATTTTTAATAAAAATTTTTATTTTTTTATTAATTTATTATTTAATTTATATTTTTTAAGTTTTATTTTATAAATATATATTTAATTAATATATATTATTAATACATTAATATACTTTATAAACTTTATAATTACTATTTTATAAAATTTTATACTATTAAATATTTTAATTTTTTTTTTATATTTATTTTATATACTTATTTATTTTAATTAAATTATTAATTATCTAATTTTTATAATAAACAATTTAATAATTTTATTTTTTTAATTTTATATTTATTATTTTTTTAAGTTATTTTATAATTTATTTATTACCAAATTTTTTTTTTTTATATATAAATATTATTAATTAAATTATTTATATTATTTTTTATTTATACTTATTAATTTTATTTATATTTTAATTATATTATATTATTAATTATTACATTATTTTTTATTTTAATTTACTTATTATTATATATATATTTATTTATTATACTTATATTTATTTATTATTATTTTTTATAATTTTTTTTTATTTTATTTTAATATAATTTATTTATCATTTATATTTTTAATTATTTATTTTTATACTTTATTTTTTATTATTAAATTTATTTTATATAAATAATTTTATAATTTTTATTTTTTTATAATATTTTATAATTAATTTTTTAATTTAATTTTTTTTATTATTTATTATTATTATTTTTTTAAAATATTATCTTATTTTATTTTTTTAGCTAATATATATTTTTTTTAATTTATTATTATATATTTCTACATTTTATATTTATTTTTATAATTTATATAAATACCATTACATTTATTATTATTATTATTATTTTTTTATATTTAAATATTAATCTATATATTATAAATACATTTATTTTAAAAATTTTATTAATTTTTAATTTATATTTTTTTAAATTTATATAATTTTATATTAATTATATATTAATATAATATATTTTTTATTTTTTTTTTATTTTTTTTATTTTATTTTATAATTTTTTATTTAATAATAAATTATTCTTTATTACATTATTATTATAACATATTTATTAAATATTTATTTTTATTTAATAATATTATATATAATTCTTATTATCTCAAATAATTTACTTTATTTATTTTTAATTATAAATATTTATATAAATAAATTATTATTAATATTATATTTTTTTTTTTATATTATTATATTTTTTTTTTAATTAATTTATTTTATTATATAATTATAATTAATATATTTTTATTTATTTATATTTTTAAATAATTTAAATTTATTTATTTTTTATATAACTATATTTTATTAATAATTTATTAATTTATTAATTTAATACGTATAAAATAATTATTAATTTTTATATAAATATTAATTTTTATTTTTATTTTTTATATTATACTTTATATTAATACTATTATTTTATAGATAATTAATATATAAATATAAAATTTTTTAATTTATAAATATTTTAATATTAATTAAAAATATATTTAGATTTTAATAATTATTAATAATATTATACTTTTATAATACCTAATTTTAATTAATTTATACTTTTATTTAATTATTTATATAAATTTTAATTATTTTAATATTATTATATTAAATATTTAATAATTATTAAATATAATTTTTATATATATATTTTATTTTATACTTTATTTTTTATTATTTTATTGTTATTATATTTTTTTTAATTATATATATTAGTATTATAAAATTATTTATTTTAATTATTAGATTATTTTTTATATATAATATTATAATACTTATATTTTTAATATTATATATTAATTATTATAATTATATTTTATAATATATAAAATTTTATTATTAACTTTTATAATATTTTAATATTTATATATATTTTTATTTTTTATATATTTTTTTATTTTTTTTTTAATTTTTATTATTTATATAAATATTTTAAAATTTTTTATACTTATAAAAAATTTAAATTATTTATTTATTATAATATTTATTTTTATTTATTATTTTATTTATATTTATATTTTATATTTATTATTTTTATAAATAATTATTCTAATTAATATATTATTTATTATTTTACTTTATTATTAACATATTTTATTTTTTAATTTTAATTAATATTTTTATTTTAATTTTTTATTATTTTTTTTATTTTTTTTTAAATTAAAATAATTTTTAATTTTATATTTTTTTAAATAATATAATTTTTTATATTTGTATTATATTTTTATTTAATTTAATTTTTTTATTAATTTATTTTATAAATAATTTTTATTTTTTATTATAATTAATATTTTTAATATTATTATTTCTATTATTATATTTTTAATATATTTTTATTTATATTATATATATTTTTTATATTTATATATACTATATTTTATTTATTATATATTTTAATTTATTACTTAATATTATATATTTATTAATACTTAAGTTTTATATAATAAATTTAATATTTATTATTAATATTTATAAATAAAATTATTTTTATATATTACTATTTATATTATATTATATACTTATATTTTATATATTTATATAATATAAATTTATAACTTTTTTTTTTTAATTTTTTATATTTAAATAATTTTTTTTATTTTATTTTTATTATTATATATATTTATATATAAAATTTTAAATTTTTATTATATAATTAAAATAATTAATTATTTATAATTATTATATATATTATTTTATTTATTATTATAGTTTTATTTTTATATATTTTATTTTTATTTATGATTCTATACTTTTTATTATAATTATTGTTATGATTTTTATATATTATATATTTTATAAATTATATATTATATAAATTTTATTAAAATTATTATTTATTTTTATTTTTTTTTATTAAATAATTATTAATTTATCATATTTATTTTATTTAATATATATTATATTATATTAAATTTTTAATTTAAATTATATAATATTATATTAATTAAATTATATATTATTAAAATATTATTTTTACTATTATATCTAATATTTTTTATATTAATAATAATATTAATATTACTTTATTATTAATTTAGATGTTTAATAATATAAAATATTATAAAAAACGATTAATTAGTTAATATATAAAAATTTATCATTTAATATATATATTTTAATATATTATTTATATATTTTTTTTATTTTTTTTTTTATAAAATATTTTATATTTTTTATTTATTTTATACACTAAATTTTTAATATTATTATTTTATTTAAATTAATATATTTTTATATTTATTTTTTTTAAATTTTATTTATATTTATAATTATTTAATTTATTTTTATTATTTTATATTAATAATTAAATAATTTTAATAATATATTATTATTAATTTTTTTTTAATATTTTTTTTTTTAATAAATATATTATTATATTTTTTATATATAATAAATACTTTATTAATAAATTTTTTTTATATTTTATATTATATTTAATAATATAATATTTATATTTTATTTATTATTTTTTTAATAATTTACTAATTTTTTTTATTATTATATTAATAATTTTACTTTATATTAATTATTAATTTTTATTATTAATTAATTTTTTTTATTTTATATATTAATATTTAATTTTAATTTAATATTATATATAATCATTATGATTTTTATTTTAATAAAAATTAATTTATATTTTATGAATATTTATTATTTTTTTTTTTATTATAACTATTTTATTATAATTATATTATAAAATATTATTATATTATAAATATTATTAAATTCTCTTTCTATTTTTTTATTATAAGTTTATTATTTATAATATATATTTTTATTAATTTTTTATTTATTAATTATTATTTATTATTTTATATATATTTATTATTAATTTTTTTTTTTATTATAACTTATAAATTATATAATTTTTATAAATTTTTTTTATATTATAACATATTAAATTTTTTATTATTTAATAATTTTTATAATATATTAATTAATTTTATAAATATATTAATTATAATTATTTTATATTTATATTTATTTAACATTAATTTATATATAATATATTTTAATATATAATTTTTTATATATTTATTTTTATTATTATTAATAATTTTATAAAATTAATTATTATATATATTTTATATAATATTAATATTTTTTAATATATAAATAAATTTTATATTTTAAAATTATTATATTTTATTTATTTATAATTTTTTTAATTTATATAAATTTATTTTAATAATATTATTAAAATATTTATATTAAATTTAATAATATTTTTTTATTTATATATTTTTTTTTATACTTTTTTATAATTAGTAAATATTATAAGATTCTTTTATATATATATATTATTTATTTTTTATTATTAACATTATATATTAATATTTAATCTATTAATTTATAAATATATTTTTATTATTAATTTATATATTATATTTAAGTAATTTTTTTTTATATATAATAATATTTATATTTATATACTAATATTATTATATTTTTTTTTTATTATTAATTATTTTTTATTATCTATTTTTATATATTACAATATTTATTAATATAACTCTTTTTTATAATACCTTTATACTATTTAAATTTAATTTTTATATAATTTATATTATTATATTATATTTAATATTATATTATATTATATTTTTTACATTACTGTTAAATTTATTATTTTTTATTAATAAATATATTCTAATATTTTATATATTTTTTATATATATATTAATTTATAAAAAAATTTTTTTTTTTATATTTAATTATAATATTATTTATTTATTTTTATATAATATAATATTTATATTAATTATTAATTTTTAATTATATATATCATATTTAATTTTATATTATTATTTATATTTTATATAATAAATATTATAATTTTTATATTAATATATATTATATAATTTTAATATTATTATAAAATAAAGAATATATTATTTAATATTATTTTAATTATTATATTATATAATTTTGATATTTTTTGTCACTTCTGAAAATGAATCCAAAATGACTACAGCGAAAAAAAAAAAGTGAGACTATTTTATTTTAAGTTAAACAATATGTTAAGATTATGTTCACAAGAGCTCAAAGTTTATTTTCATATAAGATAATTACATTCATATCATATTGAAAAATAAAAAATAATTCTTTCTAAAAAGAACTATTTGATGATTTTGCAAATTTAAAGACTAAAGAGTTTAAAATGAAAGTTTAAATTTCCATTTTACTCTCTAAAAGTCAAACCCCGGTCACATTTTTGGCGGAAAAATTCAAGGACCAAACTGAGACAAAACATTAAAGTTTAGAGATGCTAAAATCAAAAATGAACTTGGGACTAAAGTGATTTTAAAGAAAAAACTTAAGGGACCAAATATAACATTTACCATATATATATATATATATATATATATATATATATATATACTATATAAGTAGTACATTATACATATATGAAAAAAATGTATATATTTTATTTACACTTAAATATAATATATTAAAAAAATACTTTAATAAATTAAACTATTCATATAAAATGGTTGTAGTGTTAATTTTTGTATATATTTTGAAAGTTTTGATATTTTAGAGCAAAACACATGCACATATAAATTTATAAAAAGAATTTTGAGTTTTCAATATATTTTTGTCTTCATATTTATAAATGGAAAAAGAAAATTTTGTCTATAATTTTGACCTGAATTCATTTTGGTCATTTAATTTAGTTCCTTAGTCTTATTTATGACTCTTTTACTCTTTTGATGATAAAGTCTAATAATCCATCCTAATGCTCTTAAAAGGGCCAACATACTCTCAGAAATAAAGTCACGCTTCCATAATTTCATACCTTGTTTTGACCGCCTTACTTTCAGGTATTCCAAGTCCTCGATTTTACGGACTTCATCCAACCATACTATTTCAGCAGATGGTACGCACGTACTTGACTCCTTCAGTAACAAACAACACCATCTTATTTCGTTTCCTACCTTAGGTCAACATGTTGAACATAAACCTTATTTTTATTGAAGGAATATATGAAATATCACATAAATATTATTTTCTCCGTTGGATGAGATAACTATAATAAATAATATTTTTATCTTGTAAGTATAATATTTTACAACTATGATATTAAAAAGTTTAATATGAGTAAATAAGTCTAATGTCAAAAGAAATTAAAAAGAATAAACAAATTTTAATGTGAAAGCAATTAATAGAAATTAATAAGTATATTATTTTACATTTTTATCCTTAGTAAAATAATATTATAGGGTTAATTTAGTCTAATCAGCAAAAAAAAGAAAGAAAGAAACTTTTTAAGCTCATTCATACTTTATAGATATTAGAACGTATTACGTGCGTTGTGCATGTAAAATATATATTTAGAGGTGAATACATCACTTATTAACTACCAAAAGATATTATGTTCATCATTTTATTATATTTATACCATTGACAGTACTATATACAATTACATTTTTTTATAAAATTGATAAACATTGTTTGACTATAAGAAAAATTTATTATTTGTAATCCACTTCTAATTTAATTGATGCTGTTGAATAACAAATTTAATCCTTAAAATTGAAATTTGCACTTTATATTTACTAATTATTATGTTCAATGATTTTTTTGAAACAAATTAATGTGAAAGCATATATAAAAATCTAATATGAAATAAAATTAATTAGTTAAGTTCTTATATTTAAATTCTTTAAGAAATTTCAATTTTATAAAAATGATCATGTTATCGTTTTAGTTCCATTATATTATGAAATAAATTATTAATATTAAAATAAAATTAATTAGTCCAAAATCAATCGATTAAACATTTCAACAATATTTTAATTTAATAAAATCGAGGATTTTCATTTAAAAAATTTATATTTATTCTATTATATTTTTGGTTTTTGAAGTTTAGATAAGTGTTTAAATGTTATTCGTATGCTATTATTTTAAATTTTCCTGTAGTAATTTATTGTTTCTGTAAATATTTAAGATCTTAATAGCAAATTAATTTGGTTGAAATATTATTCATCTTCTAAGCAGTTTAGAGGAATTAGAAATACCAAGTGTTTTTCTTCTTGATAAAATAAAAAATTGTCGTTGATCCCTTAAATTTTTGTTTACAATTATTTTAGTTCCTTAAATTCATTTTCTTTTTTACGTTAGCATCGCTAAACTTTAGTTTTTATCTCAAATTTGGAGAATGATGTACAGAAAATCCAAAAAGAGAAAAATGTATAAAGAGGTTTATTGTGCGGGCTTGTGGAGTTGTGTTTGTGGCGTGATATAATGAGAGGGCTAGAAATACACATGGGGAACTAAGTACATATTATATGTGAACGAACTATTGAGGCAAATATTTATGTAATTATAATGAAATGAGCCGTTCTAGCTAAAATACTTTTGTCCCTTAGAAACGTCCGAATTTGTTCCTTAATAAGTTGAAAATTTTGTAAAATCATGATGGGAGAAGAACCTTGGTAACATCATAAATCTAGGACGGAAAATAAGACCTTAAAGGTGGAACACAAACGAAACATGTTATGATATGTTCATGCATTGAAATTCTTCATTGAAGAACACGATCATGTTATATAATACAATCTTGGTGCGTAATTTTTGATTTGAATACGTAATGTGCTTGTGTGGAGAACACGCTCATGTCACAGGGAATGGCTAGTCCATGCTTAATTTATCTGTTTTTCTAAAAAAATACATAATGACAAAAATAGCCCCTGCAATAGCCATATGTTGGTTACATGACCATTTTCTAGCCACATTTTCATTGAAAAATGGTCACATGACCAATTTGAAATAAAAACTAAAGTTTAGAGATGACTGGTTGCTAATGTTAAGAAATGAACTTTAGGTTCTAAAGTGATTCTAATCACAAACTTAAGGAACCAATTATAATATTTACCCTTTATAAAACTAATTCAAATATATTATTGAAATGAGTATTTACATAAGGGTACAAATGTTTTTTAACAATAAAAATACAAACTTAAAATATTCTCACTATTATATATTTTATGATAATTTAAGTTGCACTTATTAGTTTTACTTTACCTTCAAAATATTATGGTAAAAGTAGAAGTACGAGAAATTAAAATTGAAAAAAAAATGGCTGAATCTTAAAATTAAAATAAATCATTTAGCTGGAAGTTACTCGTAAAAGCACTTCTAATTAATAAGATTAATAAATTTTACTTAAAATTTCATGATATTAATATATTTTTGTTTTAATGTTTTGAAGTTTAAATTAGTATTTATATATTCTTTAGGTGCTATTTGATTTTAAATTTTACCATACCCTAATAAATTATTTTTTTCTTAAAACTATTTAAAAAAATCTCTTCTAACAAATTTATCACGTAGAAATATTACTTTTCAATTATTTTTGTAATGGATGCATTTATCATAATTTAAGTAGTTTAGAGGTTTTAAGACCATTAAATAGTCTTTCTCTTATAGTATTTTATTCTTTTATAACTAATTCTTATTATTAGTAAAAGAATTATTTAAGTAAATGTATGAGTATCTTTTTACAATAGGGAACAAACACTTAAGATTCATATTTTTATACTTCTCCCCTCATTAATGTGTCACTCACTTTTTCCACTATAGCCAAACCCTTTAAACCACCCCTTCCCCCGTCAGAAGTAGAAAACATCCACCCCCCTCCCCCCACAACTGTCCGAACCCCAAGCTAACCCTCAGAAACGCAAGGAGAGTGACTCCCCCCCCCCCCCCTTTGTCATTGAGGGTCTCTCTCATACTGACAAAAAACAAGATACCCTTACCCCGCTTTTTGGAGATATTACAAACTTGTTGGCGAAGACTGCAAGGCAGTCCCACCAGGAGCCATGAGCATCATTTGTTAGAATTGCTAGGGTTTAGGGGGTCTTGGCTAGAAAACTTGGTTTGTTTGCGTCACCCCTCCTTAGTTTTCTTGGCCAAAATCAAGTGTAACTATGACTGTATCGAATATCTAAAATAGAGGCTTGATTGCTATGGCTTTGCGGTTCTATTCAAAGGAAAGAGCGGTGGTTTGGCTTTACTATGGGACAAGACAGTGGTGGCTCAAGTTCGGTCCTTCTCGGATAGACGTATCAAGGCAACAGTGCAACTTAGGGATAACTCAAATTTTTTGCGCCTCACATGGAATTACAGTGAGCTAAAGGTGGGACAGCGGGGTCGCACTTGGGAGCTACTATTTAGAATCTCCTCTCACAGTTTGCTCGTCCATAGCTTTATGCCAGGAACTTCAACGAGATTTTACAAAGAAGTGAGAAGAAGGGGGGGTCTCCCTCAGTCCCAATGGCAAATGCAGAATTTTCAATTGGCTCTTCAGAATGTGGGGCTCCAGATTTAGGTTTCTTGGGGACTAATTTTACTTGGTGCAACAATAAAGAGTCTCTGGCTATAGTTAGGGAACGTCTTGATCGTACCTATGGTAAACCTCGGTGGATACAACTCTTTCCTGAGGCAGTTGTTCAACACCTGGAGTTGGTGTTTTTTTATCACGCCCTGCTATAATCCCCACTGCTGCACATTTGGGCAAAAGCCCAGGCAAGAATAGACCTTGGATTTTTAAGGCGCATTGGTTTCAAGAGTCTGACTGCAAGTCGATTATCAATAATGGGTGAGTGTTTGGGCTGCGTGAAACCAGACATGAGGCATTCTTGGGGAAGCTTTCCATGTGTAGAGATCGCTAAACCAAATGGAATCAGACTTTTGGATACAATAACTGAGTCCGTTTCAGCGATTGGAAGCACAAATTCTAGCATTGCGTAAGGACCCTATCTCAGTAGATACAAAGCAATGGAAGCCTGTTCATAATACCAACTGGAGGAGTTAAGGTCACGACAGGAGATCTATTGGCACTAAAGGGGAAAGGTTCATTGGCTTAAGGCAGGGGATAAAAACTCGGCATTCTTCCATGCGAAGGCTAGCACAACAACATCGGACAAATTCAATTACAAGACATCACAATGATGATGGGGTATGGGTTGAGGAATCAATTTCTCTCCAACGCTTGATTGTGCGCCATTTCCCAAAATGTTTGAATATAATCATTCGTTGGTGACGAATATCGAGAGAGGCATAGAGCACCTAATGAGTATAGTTGAATACGTGACAACACTAGACCTTGTTCGATCCTGTACAATGGAGGAGGTTACAAGAGCTCTATTTCAAATGCCCCTGTTGAAGTCTCCGGGCCGGACGGTATACCTCTAGTACTTTTTCAGTAATTTTTGCAAATTGTTAAATTTGATGTAGTGCATAGCGTGTTTGTTTTACTTAATCACCTTATCATGCCACACTCTTAGAATGAAACCCGTATTGTCCTCATCCCAAAGTAGAAAATCGAAAACTCATTTGCCGTGTCGCCCAATTATTTTTTGTAATGTGATTTATAAAATTGCGGATAACCCCCTTGGGTAATCGAAATACCCTTATAGCATAAGTCGGAATTGCTTCTAGGATTTCCTTGATCAGATCCCTTTCCCTGCTTGGGATAACATTTTCTCATTTCATCCACTAACTTGTTGCCACACTTGGTCTCGAAGGGAGCTAATAATTGCCTACTGAAACTTGCATACAATAGCCAGAAGCCCCAAATACAAATAATGCTTTTCAGCCCAGCCAATGCCAAGAATTCCTATAATAGATGCTTGAATAGTCAAGGCGATATTCTGACTAAATACTACCGAGGACTTTTTAAAGTTGATGGCTTGCCCCAAGGCACAGGCGTAGGTATCCAAGAGCCAACAATTCTATGTATCGCCCCTCAATAGCCTCATTGAAAATCAATGTGTAATCGGCAAAAATAAGATGGGAAATTGATGGGGCACCCCTACAAATCGCCGCACCCCCGGAACGACCCATTCCCCTTTATTTTTTTAGACCAATGAGCTGAGGTCCTCGATGCATAGTAGAAATAGGTATGGTGACTGTGGGTCTCCTTGGCGTAATCCCCTCTGAGGGATAACAGATCCGAACTCCTGGCCATTCACTAGAAAATAATACTTAACAGACGAAACACAACATAATCAAATCAATAAACGCGGGGTGGGGGGGAAGCCAATTTAGCCTAAACATGCTTGAGAAAACCCCATTCAACTTTGTCATAAGCCTTACTAATATCGAGCTTAAGAGCCATGTGTACTAGTTTCCTTTAGTGTTGCTTCTGATAAAATGGTTAACCTTCATAGGCGATCAAGATATCATAAGTAATTTGATAGACCACAACAAAAGCAGCTTGGGTAGGTCAAATTATGCCATCGAGCAAAGTTTTAAGTTTGTTAGCAATAGCCGCGACATCCAATCCATATGTGCAGACTTTTGGTGGCATAAGTGGGAATAGAAAAAGGTGCATTAGATAGCCTTGTTAAAACTTTACTCCCGATTGCTTTCAGGCGGGGTTGGGATTCTAAGAACTATAAACTTTCAACCAAGCAATACTTGCAAAGCAATGTTGGTGCATGCTCACTAATCCGACTAGCTTCCTTGGTTCTCTTGAAAGCTAGTAACTTCCCCCAGTTATCCTTTCTTGAAGCACAACTCACATCCCAGCCTCTTCGCTCGACCTCTCTTGGCAGTAGGGATTCGCTGGCAGGTGGGATAGAGTGCTTCTATACGGGTTTGGTGGTTTCCCTAGATTCCGAGGCCAACCTCTTTCCAACCTATTACTCCGATAGTAGTGCATTAACCAAACCTCATTTTCTCAGAGTTTGTGGATGACAAAAGGGGTGAGTGGAATTATACGAGGCTGAGGGTGACCTTCCACCCCATGGATGTTGAGGCTATCTTGTTAATTCCTCTCGGGAGGACGTATCAACAGGATCTGATTGTTTGGCATTACTCGGGGGATGGACAGTTCTTCGTTCGGAATGCCTACCACCTAGCCTGTTCGCTGAAGGATAGGGTCTCATCCTCCAAGGAGATGCAACCATGGACTTCTTGTGGGTTGTGGCAGTCCCCTGAAAGGTTTGCCTCTTTGTTCGGAAAGCTTGTAAGAACACCCTCCCCACCACTTTGAATTTGTTGCACGGGGTTTGTCCTCCGCTTAAAGGGTGCTCACTTGGGTGTGTGGATAGTGAGGATGTTTTTCATGTCTTGCTTCACTGCAATTTTTCTCATCAATGTTGGGCGTTGTCGAATATGAGATAGGATGTTGTGGGGAGTAAGCATGAGGATGTTGAAAGATGGGTCAGGCATGTTTGGAAGGACGTCCCAAGGGCTGATTTTTGCCTCTTCTTAATGATTTTTTTAGGGGCTTTGGAATAAATAGGAATTGGGTGTTGTTGGAAGGGAATCACCAACATGCCGAAGGGTTGATTCCGGGGTGACTCGGTACTTTGTTGAGTTCCAAAGAGCCTTGGGTAGTAGGAGCGAAGTGATAGGTGCGGGTGGAGCAACTGGTTGGAAACCTCTAGAGGCGGGATAGGTTAAAGTTAACTATGATGGGGCATTGTTTGCTGATGGTAAAGAGGGAAGCGTTGGTGCGGTAGCAAGGTCCAAAACAGGGGAGTGAATTACATGGGTTTCCTACCAGTTTGTCAAACTAGTTTATCCAGAGGAGGTGGAAGCGATGGCGGTTCAAGAGGCGCATTGCTGGTTGTTCGGCATGGATGGCCATTTTTCATTCTTGAAAGGGATTGTGCTTTCCTAGTTCATAAATTACATGCTAGTGAGATTGATTTTTCTACGGTTCGTCCTTTGACCTAAGATATTAAGTGCATTGTTGCTAGATTTTCTTGTGTCTTTTCTTTACTCCAGAGAACATGGAACAAAATTGCTTGTTATCTTGCTCGTACAATTGGTGCGTTTAGTGCGGGATCCTCTAATCTGCCCACTCATGTTCTTCGGACTCTAGTCTCCGATTTGGAGATTTAGTATTACATTCCTTTTTCAAAAAAAAAAAAATGCCTAGTCTTATTTATTTTTTATGTAATACAACTTTCAATCACCGTACGAAGATCCGGAAGACCAAACTTAGTGTTTATCTATATTGGCCTCCAATCAATTCAACCAAACAAATGATTATACATGATACGTACTTGTCATGCATAAGTAATTACACCAACCAATGGAAAAACTACTCTACCTCTAACACTTCATTTGCTTTAGCATATGTTCCAAGTTAACCAAAGAAGATCCTCCTTTGCTGATGCTATTTCTAGCCATTCCCTTCAACCTCAACACATTCTCTCTTACAATCCCGTCAGACAGAACCTCCTCCACCTTGTTCTTAATCTCATACATAGAAACAACCCCACCTTCACCAGGCTTCAACCTCCTCCCAACCCTCCATGCATCACACACACAAGTCCTTGTATACAACTGATCCCCAAAATAAGGCCAACAAACCAGAGGCACCCCCATGCTCAAGCTCTCCATGAATGAGCTCCAACCACAATGTGTTACGAAACAAGCTGTCGACGGGTGGCCTAAAACAGCCTCCTGTGGTGCCCATTCCACAATTTTTCCGCGGCCAGCCACACGTTTTGTGTACTCGTTCGTGTAAGCTGGGGAAGACCCATCTTTTAGGCCTGACCAAGCCACCCACAAGAAGGGTCGGCCCATGAGCTCAAGCCCGAGTGCTAGTTCATCAAGTTGTTGTTGGTTGAACCTTGATGTGCTGCCGAATGCAACATAGACTACTGAACATTTAGGTTGTTTCTCGAGCCAGGATAGGCAAGTGGAGTCTTCGGAGCAAAAGCTTCCAGTGGACTGCCCGTTGGCGAGTAATGGACCGATTGTTAAGATGTTCGTTGATAAATTCGACGCTGCAGTACTAAGTTCTTGGAACCAGTTGCATAGAATCCAATTTGCATTTTGCATGTGACGCATGATGTCTTTCACAATGTGAAACATTGATTTTTGTGTGTTTGGATCACTTGGGAAGTACCATAAAAGTTCAGTTATATCCATGGCTGGCAAGCTTGGCAGCAATTGGATGTTCTCATTCTGTAATGGAGTCCCTGCAAAGATAGAATTTTTCAATAATGATGTTGATGGTCTAATGAGTCTTGTCTACGCTATCATTTGGAAATTTTAAGACTAATACAAGCAATATCATAATTCAAATAGCCAATAAGGAAAGTTCTTGTAAGACTAAAAAAACAGTAATTTCCTTATGTGATTTTTCCTTTTACTTTTTCTGGTTACTTTTGCTCTATGATAACTCAACGAGTTTTTATGGGTCCAAATATTTCTTCCCCTCTTAGCTCAAGTCCGAAAAATTCTAGTTCGGATCGGGTTTGATCAAATCAAATCAATCACAGAGCAAATTTTTCGCACTTGTCATGTGATTGGTCACTTATTTTAAACTGTACATTAATCACACGACAACTATATTGCACGTACTTATTCAGTAAGACAATTCATTTGGACCTTTCAGCTTCTCTCCTTTTCCTATTCAAAGATGAGTGGTGTAGCTCTATGCTTTCACATCAAATTATTTGCAAATGAAAAGATGTCAAATTGGCTTCTTACTTCCCAAACTAATCCCCCGACATCTATATATAAACATTGGTTTATCACGAATCACTATAAGAAAATAATTTAATAGGTACGAAAAATTTTTGATGCTAAAGTTAGCATCGAACTAGTTAATTAGTAGGTAAAATTTTCATTGCTAATCTACACTATTTAATATGTATTGTAAACAATTCATTGTTAAATTCATTAGCAAATAAACCTTTGTTGCTAAATTTAGCAAGTAAATTCTTGTATTAAATAATATGATTTAACAACCAAAACTTTACTTGCTAATTACCTCGACGTTAATTTTTTTCGCTGCTATCAAGCTATTTTCTTATAGTGAATACACAAGAAAGTATTTGGAATTGTTGATTGATAGTCATATTTGGCTTAGAACCAATAGCAACAATTGGAACTTCTACATGCACACAAGAAGTTTTTGTGACTTCATTATATATATATGTTAGTAATATTCGACAAATATGGATTTTGTCGAAAATGATGTTTACTCAAAAATTTCGGTATTTCATGAAGAAATCATACTACATATTATAGACAAGATACAATTGTCCATAAAAGTATACAAATGACATCAGATTTATAAGGAAATCATATGAAAAGGTGATAAAAGTAGAACCAAGGTACCATGCATGATAAAACTCCTATCAATATGCAGAAAGTTGATCAGTTCTATATTCAAATGGGATCTAACTGGAAAATTATAATTTTAGGTTCCACAACTTATATCTTTTGTAATTTTGGTCCCATTGTTTTATCCCTCACCACATTTAATTCTATAAGTATAAAAAAAAAAATGCAATTTACGATCCACTCACATTTTTCGTTAGATTCTTGATAGAATGAGCACGCACAAAGCACGTGCTTCGTTAACTTAGCCCGCGTCTTTTACTGCAATAGTGTGGAAAAATTGCAATTTATGTCCCACAACTTATACCGTTTGCGATTTTGATCCCAAAAAGTGTAAGTTGTAGGATGCAAATTGCAATTCTCAACACTATTTTGTCAAGAATGTAACGGAAAATGTGAGTAGGATGTAAATTACAATATTTTTGACACTTATGAAACTAAATGTGGTGGAGAGTAAAAACAATAGGACCAAAATTACAAACGATATAAATTGTGGGACGTAAATTACTATATCCCCGAATCTAAGTACAACATATGAATGTAAATTAAATATTCAAGTTCTTGGACAATCTATCAAATACATATAGACAATACAGCATTAGCATTCAAGTATATATGCTTACCATCACTGTCAATGAATTTAGACTCAAGAAGCTCTGGAATCTTGAACCCTAAAGCCAAGCATCCTGGAGTAGAGCACCAAAATACTGCAACCTTTAATCCCATCTTCTTAGGTATCTCCATCATCCACGCCATCGGTGAATCAACTATGAGACCACATATCCTATCATCCATCTTGGAGGATTGATTAGCTTCCTTCAACAAATTCTCCATATAACCAGGCATCACTCTCTGGAGACTCGCATGAAGTAGCTTCTGATCTTTGCAGCTACTTTGAAATTCCAGGCCATCAGGAATCGAGATTACCCGTAATCCCTGATCCCAGCGCTCTGACTCACTCAGCCGCGCGTGAAGCAAATCGGTTGTGAGGAATGTGACATTAGTCCCGAGTTTGGTGATCTGGTGTGAGAGTTTCATGAGGGGTGCTGCATGGCCTTGGAGAGGGCAGGGGATGATCAAAATGCGGCCGTCGGTTTGGTTTTGGTTTCGAGAGTTTTGGTGAGTTCGGACTGCATTCGCCATTTTGGTTCACTCAATGCAACTCTTTAGACAAAATCAACTATGTGTACGTACATACATCTGCTTACAGATGCGAAGCCCCAAGCGAAGCAAGAACATGCATTTTTTTCAGCCAGTTTCCAGTTCTTTTCTGTTTTATCATTCTTTCTGCTCAGATCTCAGACCTCATTTTCAGGGGCTATTTGATTTTAAGTTTTTCTGATTTTTGGTACACGGATGTCGTTGTTTGAGATGGTTGGAGAGTAAAAATAGCATCTAAGGTATATAACATAGATAATTTTTTAATGTAAACAAAAAGTTCTCATTTATCATAACTGAATTTCAGGGCTAAGTCAAAAACTCTTACTCAGGGCTCTACTAAAAACACAAGATCATCAATGAGTGAATCTCATCCAAAACATATTGTGAAATGATAAAAGAGCATCCAAGTTTCAAGATCAATTTAAATATGAGATTCATCCTATTACAGTTGTTTTTAATATTGTTTTTTTGTTCTTATCATTCATAGACATTGTGTTAACATAATATGTAGATATATATTTGGACTTTACTCTTGTTTTGTAGTATTAATATTTAACTCAAATTACTAGTATTTTTTCTATGACGGTAAATACATTTGAAAAAGAAAAGAACAAATAAGTAAAAGATTTTAGTGAAAAAGTTTTGATACCGAAACTTGATTATTAAAATTGATGCGTACTAGAAATTTGGCCACATCACAAGAAAATTCTAAAATTATCGGAGGACTAACCCTGCAAAACAGATGTTAGTACTCCGATGCTTAAGTCAGCAACGGTTTATAAAGAAATAAAAGGAAAACTTGAAATAAAGTGAGAATAATGACGAAAAATAGTGATGAGATGTATATGCTCGTGCGGAGTGCAAATTATAAGCTTGAAATATCCTAAGAACCGAGAGAGAATGAAAGAGAGTGAGAGTTCAAGTGACGAATGATGTTCAAGGATCGTGTCTCTAGAAGCCTGCACAAGACCTCTATTTATAGGCCTGTACAGAGTTGGATATAGGGTCAAAGCGACGTTTCGTAAGCCATTAAAAAGCTCTTTGAGTCAGTCATCCGCAACAAACCGTTGGTGATTTGGATAAGTATTGACTGAGATACGTGAGTTGGACTAAACCTTGTCAAATCTGCCTACAATTTTGGGAATTAGTTATTCAGAGATTTTCCAGCTCATTTATCATCGATTTACCTGGAACCACCTGGAGATATCATAAGGTGCTGTGTAGAATACCTTGGCAAGCTATATGACGTGTCCTCCCAACTGTGTGATAATGTGTCTGGCTGATATGGGTCTATTTCTTGGGCTTGCCAGTTCAATAAAGCAGCAGGTAGGCCTATGGGCTTTATCTGCCATGTTGGTGGACTTTATCCATCCTGCTGGTGAGCCTTTTATCTGTCCTGCTGATGAGCCAATTGGGTTCTTAGTCGGTTGGGCTAGTATGCCTAACTTGTGGGCTTGGCCCAATAACTTTAAGGAGCATCATCACCACCCCCCCCCCCCCAGGAGTGGAAGTCGTAGAGTTGGACTTTTGGGGTAGATGATTGTCCTGCAAAAAAGAGAAGAATTTTTTATAAGTTCATATTTTGATGATAATAACATTTTCTTTTAGAGCTAAATACTTATACTCATATGATTTTATTGCATTTTCATCATAAATGATTTGATTGGAAGTAAAGATGGCAAGTTGGAGCTAAAAATGACATTTGAAGACATTTAAAGGAAGGAGGAGTAAATTGTGGTAGAATTGTAGACTCAACTAGACATGCCCACGCTTAATGTTGCTGCCAATTCTGTAGAGCAATTTAGGAGCGAATTTTGCAAAGAAAAAAAGGAATGATTGTTGATTGGTTTTAGTAGGATCTTTTGATTGGAATACTTGTTTAATGCAAGGTACTGATTTGTTAGTTTTTTAAGAACAATCATGGATTTACCCTCTTTTATGTCTACACTCGTGAGGTGCTAATAGTATAAATAAGAGGCACCTCATACCTCTTGGGTATCCATTATTCAATCTTTCATTCTATCTTTTGACTTATCTTAGTTTTAATACATTGTTGAATCATTAATGGAATTCCACTTCTCTTTAGTGTATTCTTCCATTAGCATGTTAGGCTGGGCTTTTTATTTTTCGGTTAAGGTTATTGTGAATTCTTGATTTCCAAATATTGTGAGATCTAATTTATGCTTAACACTTTCATTGCGTAGGTATTCATTTTATTCTCTGAGCTCTTATTAAAAACAATTTGATTTGTGGATAACATGGCCAATTGTCCATTATCAAGAAGATTTTAGCTAATTGAACTTGCAAATTTGTAGTTATTTGTTTAGTTTAATAATTAGTAGCAACATAGCATGTTTAATTATGTTCAATAGTTAATTATATTATGGGGAATGCATATTCTAACTTAAGAGTGTGTTTGGTTGGGATGAAAAATGGAGGAATAAGAGAAGTTGAAGTAAAATGGATGTATAACAGATAATCTTGCGTTTGGTTAAGAGGAAGAGATGGAAGTGAAGTAAAAGTCCTGTATATGAAACTCCTCCGGAGTCCAATTTTGTTTCCTTCCAAAATTGAGCGGAAAAGTGGAAATATAAGGCTAGAAAGACAAAAAAGTACAATTTGTATTGTTATTTACTCTAATACCCATATATATATATATATATATATATATATATATATATATAATTTCTCTAACTCTTTTCTTCTTCTTGTCGATAATATCATACATAATTGCCAAAAAGAAGATAACAAAATCGCTGAAAAACTGTTGCACTAAAGTCAACAATCAGGTAAACAATATTGTTAGTAATTTTTATTTATTTAAATTAAATAGTTTAGAATAAATGAATAATACTTATTTTGATAATGATAAATATTTGTAACAAATTTTTTTATTCTTATTTGATAAATATTTTTATTAATAAGATTTTTCAATTTTTGATATACTAAAATTATATTAGTATAATATTAATTTATTTATTTTCTGATAAAAAGTGAAGAGAAGGGTAATTCAGTAAAACTATAGAAGTTAGTATTTTCTTTTCAATCTGTTTTCTTCGTACCAAACAAGAAAAAGTATTTGAGATTTACTCCCTTTCCAACCATACCAAACAATTTGAAGGAAAATTATTAGTCTTTTCCTCCCCCTCCCCTTCCACTTCCCTTTTCCACTCACTTGAACCAAACGAATCCTCAAATTAATCCTCGTACGAATTTATTGGTTAGAATCAGACCTTTATAATTCTTAATGTTATCGATAAATTAAATCTTGTGGACATTCCAAACGTTGTTCATTGGTTAGGAATTTAGTCAATAGACGTTCCTTGGCAGACGAAAAGTTAAGGAAATGTGAGGTCGTTAGGTCTTATTAATGATCATAATTGGTTTATCTGTTTGAACGGTTGTTATATTTGCATTGATGATCGACCAATGGAATCAAGCATGAACCTGACTTTTTAACCGAAAAAGTTTTCTCTTATATCTACTCATCTTATTTAATTTCGTTTTCTCTTTAATTCAATCTCATCTTTTTACTCATCACAATCAACCCCCCCCCAATTTTTATTTTTTCGAGAAACTAAATTAAGACCAATCTCTAAGAACTCGACCCACTCACCACTTCTACAAAAGTGGTCGTAGGAATTTATTTTTGTTGTTCTCGACACCCATCAAAGAATTTTCCTACTCGTTAGCAGGATGAATCCTGCTGAGCTTCTTGAGTTATGCCGATCAACCGAAGGATTCTAGCTGGAGAGTCCTTTCTGCTATGCTTTGTTGTTTCTGCAAATTAATATAAATACTTAAGTGAAAAATATCCCTTTTATTCGCTATGTAACACTGTTCCATCCTTTCTGTACAGATATGACTTTTGAATTTTGAATTTAAATCTACAAAAGAGGAGATAAACGGTAATGATTGCAGAGTCATAATTCACGCAGTCAGTGGGAGGAAACGGCGGTCTGCTTGAGGTTTTCAAATAGGGGGATGTTCATAACATACTATATATAAGGAATTTTACCTTTTATTTTATTTTCAACACCCACATTCTAAGGTTAGAAAAAAAATTCTTTCCTTTTGCCTCCTTTTTTGTTCGCGTCCGAAGTTAGGGTGTTTTCTAACTCCTTAATTTTGCAGGTTTCCTTCTTTCCTTTTATCATCTTGTTGTATCTTTATCCTTAGGTAACTTTCTTGTTCTTTTCTAGAAATTTTTAATCATGCCTGAACAGGGGTAGATGAACGAGCAATAGAAGATTTCATGATTGATCTCGTAGCTCTTTCTGATACTTCTAACTCGGATCCTCAAGGGCCAAGGGTGAAGAAGAGGGTAGTAGTAGGAAAAGGATTTTTAGAGAAGAGTTTGAGAGGAGGAAAACTTAGGATCCATTAGTCGCCTTTAGTACTATGTTATATAGGATTTACCGTTCCAATGTGAGGGAGGAAACCATAGGTGATCTTAGGTCTAAATTTGGTGTACCTGGGGATTTTTTTATCAGAATCCCTGCTTCTTCTGAATTCCCTATTCACCCCTGAAGGGTTTTTTATGCTTCTGTCTAGCCGAGCTAGAAGCTGGTGTGTGATTTCCTATCCCTTCTCTTTTTGCCGAAATATCTACTTTATTTCGAGTACCTCTAAATATATTTGTGTAGCACCCGCTACCAATACTACGGCTATATCCCTCATAATTATCATACTTAAAGTAAACCCTGTTTACATGTATAAATATGCACATAATCGTTATACATACGTAATTCCTACGTCACAACCAACACAACTACAACTCACATCATTACATATGTGTACATATCAAACATCACAAAGTAAAATTATTTTAGTAGTTCACAGTTCACATTTTTATTCCCCTTTTATACATCCCAAAATGTGAATTAAATTTCAACTGACAAGTTAGGAGAAAATCGCATACTGGCCCGACATGACTGAACGTGGAGTTTGGACCTAACCCTCGATAGGCTGACACCTATTACATAATATAGCCAACTCATAATAAAGCAATCAGTTAAACTCTTCTTCTCCTAGTCTGCTTACCAGAAAATGATATAGTGTTTTTCTCCATCAACTCAACCTCACCTTTCATTACATACGTGAATCCCTTTGACAGCCAGCTCATCAATCTCATTTTGCATCATAGCTCTTTCAATTCGCTTCATAACTCTTTTCATATCGCATCACAACTCTTTTATATCGCATTACTGCTCTTTTTCATATCGCATCATAGCTCTTTTCTTTTCATTTGCCACATAGGCTATTCAACCACATCAAGGGGTATTCACATCATATTATATTCAATTTTCACCACTCCCTCAATTCCACATATCACCATCCTTGTAAACAGCTATTGACGTAAAACCATATATAGACATATTTCTATTTACAAACACCAATAACACATCATCCAACAAATATAATACTTTAATGTATTTCTCATTTTACGTACACAATATCATCATTTCAATTAAATCATCCACCACTCATACATTTCCAGATAAATCAGCTTCAGCATGAATCAAAATTTATATGAAAGTAATACCACAAAGAAAGGGAACATACATAGATAATACTAATTATTTACTTACCTCGATCTAACGATACTCTACTAGCAAACAAGGAGTTGTCCAATCCTCTACCTTATCCCCGAATCCTATAATGAGTTACAATGTATACAATTAATATATTAAAAATATTGTAATTTCTAAATATAATATTACATATTATTTGTATAATTTCTAATTTATTATTTAGTATTTTATTTCTATCGAAATATGAATTTTTCGTACCGTTATTTTCTAACTAACTAGCTTCCCACGTATATATTTAATTTATCGGTTAATTCATAAGAATTCGTTTAACAAAACCCCTTATATCTTTTTATAATTATCCTTCTTAATAACATTCCCTAAATTAAATTATGATTAAAACCCTTAATTTCCTTTCTAATAATATAATATTCCTTGAATATAATTTTCGGAGTATTTCTATGAATTTTCTATCAATATCTCGTTATATATAATTTGATTATACCGAATACATATAATTACATATTTGATTAATAAGCCCGTTGAAATTGAATAAATTGACTATAGTAATAATTAAATCTGTCAAATCTAATAATTTAATTAACCAATTATAGTATTTTCAAATCAAATAAATTATTTAATTCAACACTAATTTAAATTGACAAAAACATAAAATACTCCGATTAATCAATTCACCAGTCAAATATAAATTACTTTTAGTAAATTGACTAATTAAATAATATAATTATATAAATTAATAAAAATTAAAATATAAAATTCTCGTACCTGCCTTCGTCTGAAAATTGAAGTTACTGTATATGTATATTAATGCGCATATGTGTGTGTGAGTTAAACATGGAAATGTAATATTAATATATATATATATATATATATATATATATATATATATATATATGTATGTATGTATGTATGTATGTATGTATGTTTGTGAGGCGGTGGGAGTGGTGACCCCACCCGCCACTTTCTCTTTCTTTCTTTTCTTTTTTTTTTTAATATATACATATATATATATATTATATTATTATATTATATATTATCATTATTATTATTATTATTTTACTTTATTTTTTTAAAATGTCAATTACGTCCTTCCTAATTGCTTAATTAATATAAGTTGCGCCTAATTACTATAACGAGCTCCAATTCATTCAATTCAAATTTTATTGTACTTCATTTTCAATCTATAATCTATTATTATTAAATTTAATTTTTTTAATAGTTATCAATTAATCTCTCAATTAAATATAAAATCCTACGGATGTCACAATTTGCCCCAAAAGCTTTTACCATAATTGTTGGCTGTCACATTCTGGTGCGAAATTAGGGGAAAACCCTACTACTGCCTAGTTTCATTCTTTTTGTATGTTGAAGAAAGCTAGTCCGGATCTCTTTTACTTCACTTCTCATGGAGACACTCATTTTCTCCCTTCTGTTATGTCTGTCAAAGAATGGAACGCAATTACTTTTTCATGTTTTCTCCTGCTCCTTGGCAATTTCCCAAATCGTGGATTTCCGCTGCTCCTAATCTCCCTAGGTATTCTGATCGTGATCGTCCTGCGTCCTTCATGCTTTTGTTAGAGCATCTGAATGCTTTCCATTGGGATCCTCGTAAACTAGTACGTCCAACACTTCTCTTTCGTTATGAGTTGAGTCCCCAAGAAGTGGCTTTGGACACAGCTGCTGGTTATAATCCATGGCACATTTTAATTCACATTTAAGATTTAGATGTGTGCGAATTGTACCAACGAACCTGTATTTTCTGTAGTCAATATGTTCAATAAGTTGTTGCAGGATAAAGCCTTGGATGAGGGAAAGAAGCCTGGGACTAGCTCCTCCTCTAAACTACCTTTAGCTAAGAGTCCTTCCTCGACACTCGCTAGTTCTGCCTCTACTAGTGATTCTAAGGGGAAGCATCAAGCGGAACCCATGTCACCCATGGTTCAAAGTCGCGGTATCGGTGATAATAACGGCGGGTATTGTTCCACATCGGTCGCGGCATATCGGGATATTATCGGGCGATACGAAGCAAATATATTATATAATTAAAAAAAATTCTAAAAAAATTAATAAAATTATAAAACCTATAAATTTCACAATTACTATTTAATATTACAAACAAAAACTTTTATGGTATCAAGCATTGTTAAATTAATCATAGAAATGCTTAAGAAATTAATATATATATATATATATATAAAACTAAAATATAAGCACATGAAATACATTGCATCAGGGTTCTCTTGTCTATATTTATTTCTCAAATCAATGATAATTCAGTAAAAGCTCTGTCAAAATTGCCTACGTCCCACAATAATGACAAGACGCTTTTTAGGATGTTTAGTAAGTTTATACACTTCCTTGGCGTCTCCAAGCTTGATGTCATCAACCAATTTCATATTAAATACATGCAACAAATTAGCTAACATTATCCAAACAATTTTAAGTGGAGACAAATATTCTCAAATTAATTTTCTTTCTATCGACTATATAAGTTCCAACAAAAAACTGGAATTCATGTTTCCGACACTTTAAATGACCAAAATAAACTACAAAACAAGTTATGCATTATTGAATTTCAAAGTGTTTTAGAAAGGATAGTGTATTGGAGAGAATTTAAAAAAAAAAAGGCCACGAATTTTGGGAAGAAAATTTCTTTTTTTTTTTTGCTTATAAAATCGGATATTATCAGCGATAATATCGGATACAAGCGATAATATCATTGTATCGGTGATAATATCGGATGATATCAGATATTATCGGTGATACCAAATCATCTCTGATAATATAGGGTATCGGACATTTTTATCGGATCGGCACTGGCCGATCCGGATACGTATCGGCCGATATTATCGGATATCGGCCGATACTTTGAACTATGATATTGTCGCCCCCTGCCAAGAAAACTAAAGTTTCTTCAGGTTTTTTTCGTCCACCTGCACCTAAGCTCTCTAGACGTGCTAAGACTCCTCGCCCTTCGGTTGCACAAATAAAGAGGTAAAAGCTTAGTTGTAATGAGGCATCCTCCTTGCTGAAGGAGAAGGGTGAGACTAGTCGAGCTGCTGATTTTGTGAAGGGACTTCTGACTTTCCTAGATAGGAGTTTTCTAGAACCCTTCCCCGTGATCAAGTCATTAACTCATGGCTTCATATGCTAGCAAGTTAACAAATAAGAAAGTTTTAATTTCAATATGTAACGACCTGATAGATTTACTTAACATGTTTGTAGACTATCTTGCTGCTTGAGGATTTATTGGAGCATGGGGGGCTTGCTTCAAAGGAAGCCCAGAGGAAAGTGGAAGAGCTGTAAAGGAAGTGGCAGGAGAAGGAATGCAAACATGAGACCAGCATTGCTCATTTGAAGTCTGAAATATCGAGCCTGCATAATCGTTTAGAACAGGCGGTGCTAAAGCTCTAGGATTGTCACTCTACTGAGGAGGGAAAAAAGAGGTTTGATGAGTTATGGGTCAGCCGACTAGCAGGTTTTAAGAACTTTGAGGAATTTTAGCGCCTCATTGCTAACAGTGCTTTGAAGTATTATTATCATGGCTACCGGACTTGCGCCTCCCAATTCAAAGATACTGGTTATCCCCCTCTAACGACTCCCACCGATTTCTTGCATATTCATGCAAGACTTGCAGATGTGTCTGAACTTGCCGAAGAAGTGCCTCAAGAATTGCTAGAAAACCTGCTCCACGTTACCCCAGAGGATGTGGCTCCAGCAGACCCAGAGGACCCCATGGTGGAGGATGTTGTTCCTTGAAAGATAGTTCCCCCTGTTGCTAATGATAGTGTTACTCCTCCTACTTCCAAGTAAACCTTTTTTCTTTGTCTTTTGATGCAAAAATGTTGGCTCCTGCATGAGATGTATGGAAATGCCCGCTTGTGGGTTTTTGATGATTTTGAACTCTCATTTCTTTTCTGCTTTATGCAATTCATGCTTTCTTATGGAAAATGATTCATTTTTTGGACCCATAGTTCTAAAGAATAGTAAATGATCAAAATATGGGTTAAAATTGGCTTTAGGAAGACAAGCCTAAGTTAGTAAATCGATTTAAGAAACTCCTATACCCATCAAGTGGTCACTTAATGACGTGTTTAAGTAAAGCATGTACGTGTTTAAGTCAAGTCATATCCCCATACATATATATATTTAAATCGATTTATTACAAAAGTATAAATATATATACATATATATATATATATATATTTAAATTTAATTATATATAATATATTATTTTTATTTTATTATTTAAATTTAAACCATTGATTTAAAATAGATAAAATCGACACCATTGATTTATTAGTTAAATTTGGACCTTAGATTAATCAAGATCCAACGATTATTAAATAAGGGTATAAATATTATTCTAAAATTTTAAATTAAAATTTAAAAAAGAAATAGAAAAAGATGTGTGTGGTACACGAAACGCATCCAGGAGGTAATTTGTTCTATTTTTAATAACACAAGGGGGTAAATTGCTGTTTTTTTTTTTTTTTTCCACAGGGATAAATTGCTTATTTTCCATAACACAGAGTAAATTACATTTAACCCGTTATTATTCCTCCATTAAATTGCATAGCTTATTTTGTTGTCTGAGTTTCTTTAGTGCAATTAATTTTTTCCTTTTGGTTTATTCTTTTTTCAATACAAATTCTATAGTAATTATACTTATTTGATACTTTCATAATATATTATATAGAAAAGTACTTTAGTGTTCATGAGAAAGTTAACGAACATAATAAATACTAGTAATATATGCTACACTCGTATGTGGTTATTATAATTTTGAAATATATATTAATTAATTAAATTAAAAAGCACTAAAATAATATAAGCAAACTATGAAAAATTTATTGAAAAAATTAAAGAAAAAGAATTATGGAAGATTTTTTTATTTTTTTTTTTCTAAATAAGAATGTGGAAGTTGAGAATAGAAAAAATGAGAAGTTGAGGAGAGAGAGATAAAAATAGAGGTTAATAAAATATCTAAAATAAATTGACACACTAAATAATTGAAGACACCAAAAAAATACTTTTCAATTATACTAGTCGTTGTGGCACTCTATTCCTGCGTGCATATAATAAATAATCTCTTACGTTTTAAAATATAGAAAAAAAATGCAATTTTGATCCAATTTCTTGGGGACGGTGGCACTTTTGATCCAGGGGCATTTCAAAATAGTGATTTAAGGACAATAATTTTCAAAAAAATTCAATTTTAGTCCAATTTGACCTAATCGAAATTCGTCACGTGCGCCGCACATGATCTATTGCAATTGGGGGTTTCACACTTGTCCATCCACTTTTGCTGATTTGAATATTTTTTTTCTAAAAACTCTTATGTGGCAAGGATAACATGGTAAAAAAAACCACATCATCTCTACCACCTGCCCAATACTTCATGCATATAAATAATATATTCAAACATAAAATTATTTAAATATGTAAATATAAAAAATATTTAGTTAAAAGTTTAATTTAAATTTTGAATATATTTTAATAAATTATTTTATTTAAAATAAAAATATTTACTTAAAGTGACAATACATTTAGTTAAATAAAATTTAATACTTTTTTTAATTAAAAAAATTAAACCAAATTTGTTAACATTCTCCTAAATTTTTTCTTAAACTTTTTAAAAATTAATTATTTTATATTCTTTTAATTACTTAAATTAATTTTTAAAAATAATTAAAAATAATAATAGGGAGGTGGCATCAAGGCGACGACCCTCTATTTCTTGGCTGGGCGACGTCGTGTCTCACTGTTGCCCCCTATTTTTGCATCTGAGCAACATCGCGCCGCCAAAATTAGGGCGACAGGAGTCATCGATTCTAGATCTGGCGAGACTCGGCATTGCCAAGATCGGAAATAGAAGGCGACAGAGACGTCGTTGCCTAGATTGGGGGCGGTGGCTTCGCCGCCACCCTATACATTTTTTTTAAATTATTTTTTAAAATTAATTTTGTTAATTAAAAGAATTTTAAAAATTACTTTTCTAAAAAGTTTAAGAAAAATACTTACAAGATGATTAAGAAATTTGATTTAATAATACATAATCTTTCACGCTTTAAAATATATTATAAATAAGAGAAATATATAAATCAGTACATTATATATATTAATAAAAAAGAAATAAATAAATAATAATTTATCAATTAATGTAAAATTTGAAAGTTGAATCAGTTAGTTATTTTATCATGAAAGGTATTTTTTAACTTCACAAAAAATTAATGCGGCTATTTTATTAACCGCCATTTATGAGTATAGAAGGACCTTTCTTTTTATATTTTATATTAGTATAAATTAATATCCAGGGCCGCCCAGATCCAGGGCGATGTCGCCCCCACGGCGACGGAGCGACGTCGCCATCGCCCCCTTGCGCAGGCGACGGCGTCTGGGCGGCGACGGCTTCGCCGCCCAT
This sequence comes from Sesamum angolense, assembly GCA_034509725.1. Lineage (NCBI taxonomy): Eukaryota > Viridiplantae > Streptophyta > Magnoliopsida > Lamiales > Pedaliaceae > Sesamum > Sesamum angolense. Next base: position 13,745,967 of record JACGWL010000009.1, read on the forward strand.
GTAGGCGACGGCCGTCGCCGCCACAGATTCATATATATATATAAATTTTATATATTACATTATATATATTATATATATTTATATGATATTATATATATAAATAAAAATAATATTTAAATTATTTAAGATCTGGACCATTCATTTTTTCAATTGAAGATTAATGGTTGTTATAAGAAGGGTATAACGGTCAATTCAATAAAAATTTAATACCGTTAGTCCTTACTTAACGGAAGGAGAGAGTATGCAGCATTTTGAAAAATACAGAGGGTTTTTTGCCTATAAATATAACACAGGGGGATTTCGCGCTATTTCTTTAAAAACACAGGGGGTTTTATGCAATTTACCCTATTATTTTACTAAAAATAATTAAAAAGAACATAGAGATAGAATAATTATTAATGCCACATAAATTCAATTGCACACTTTTAGTCTTTGTTCTTTCTTTTTTCATTGCATGTGTAAAATAGAATATGTATAAAATAAAAATATGATGCGTATAAAAATAGTTTGGCCCAAAAAGAAGAGATATCAATTTAAAAAGAAGAAAGAAACGAGAGTAACATCTTAAGAGGCCTAAGAGGACCTGACAGGTAACCTTGGCGGGTGTCCCCAGAAAACAAATTGGCAAAGGCAAAAGGTACACACATCCCCGTACTCGGACTAGGATCGAAGCCCAACAAAATATTCGGTTTGAAAAGCCCACACACTTGACAGCCACTGTCCCACGTGGCATCTCATATACCCCGAGGTCAGCAACCACATTAGACCACATCGGCCCTAACAAGGACGATACCTCCTGGCGATTGAGATTCCTTGCAGACGAGGGAAGTCCCCCTAGGGCTTTGGACTCCTAAAGTAGGAAGACCCCTTGTGAACTAGGAATCCTCATCGACGAAAAATTCCTCTCGTCTTGAAGATAGACTTTCACCAACCAGACTAGTAGAGGATAAGAGTTGATTATGGCTTATCTAAATAACTTTTATCTACTTTCCCGAAAGAAGAGTGAACGTGCAGAATGCCATCATAGGGGATACCCCTTATAAATACAAGTTCACTCCTCCATATGGAGAACACCTTCTCGACACCTTCTAAAGACCCTCTAATATCTCTCACACCTCTCTTACTCTCTAATTCATGTCTCTCATTCTCTAAACACTCTTTAAACACTCTCTAAGCACTCTACAATCACATTATCACGTGTTCTTACACTTTTCATCAACTTTATTCACCATATCTCGACTTTCAATCACCTTTATTTACTTTTTTTTGCATTATTTACTCTCAAAGCTCAATACTAACTTGGGCGTTAAAGTGCTAGCACCATTTTTTGCAGAACCCCCTTCAAGATTTGCATTCGCTTCGACCCAAGCTTTAAACAACAGTTTATGTCTATTGGACCTGTATGTTTTTTGAACACATCACGATCTATGTAAGTGTTTTATTCTTTTTTCAATCTTAAATTTGTAGAATTCTAAATTCTTTTCTATAAGAATTAAATATTTAAGAAAATTATTAATGATATACCATTTTAATAATTTAATGTCTCTTGCATGGAGATATTTGTCTTCTGAAAAAGTTAAGAAATATAAATAATAGGGATAATTACACTCTCTCTCTTTAAAATTTGGTGTAGTTACACGTAGATCTCCTGTGATTTGAAAACTATATATAACACCTCTAAGATTTGCTTCAGTCTAATAAATAAGCCTCTCTGTTAGTCAAAATTTATCAAATTTGTTGATATTAACAAAAAAAGAATAAAAATTATGTATACCTCCAATAGACTTATTATTGATTTTGCATGTCAAGTAAATCTTTTTATGATCAAAGTACTCTCACACTTCTTCACACGCTAATGCATGTGATGATGTATATTTTCACTATTATAAGAATAGTTTAGTCGGAAAAAAATTATTTGACGTACAATACATTAGTAATAAGCGAATCCAAAGCAAATATAAATTTTTATTCAATTTTTTTGTTAATATCAACAAATTTAGTAATTTTTTTACTAATTAGGGGGCCTATTTATTAAACAGAAGCAAACCTCAAAAGTATTAAATGTAATTTTTCAAATCATATGAATTTACGTGTGATTACACCAAATCTCGAGAGAGGACTGTGTAATTATCTCTATATATTATGTCATTCTCATACTCTAAGAATAGTGCATATAAATGTGTTTATATATAATATATACGCAAATAGATAAAATATTTATATTAAATAAAACCAATCATTATGTTTAAAAAATTAACTTTGCGAATTTAATAATTTTGTAATTGAATTTAAACAATTCAATGAAAGGTAAGGTCGTTAGGGTAAATTGCTATTTATTTTTCATAGGAGGTATTTGTCCATTTTCAATATCACATGGAATAAATTGCTATTCCCTATTTATATATATCTAGGGTAAATTACATCAATTCTCCATATAATTTGCCATAATTATCGATACCATCCTATTGTTTCAAAAATTACCAATATCTTCTAGAATTAAAAATAATTATGTAATCAATTGATAATTGTAGAAAATGCAAATATTACCCTTAATGGTCAATTACATCCACCCTCCCTAGTTTGTCATAATTACCAATACCACCCTATTGTTTAAAAATCATCAATACTCCCCTAAAACTAACAGTTGTCTAACATGAGACCCCCTTCCATCAGAATTTTGTAGTGAATTGTCAAAATTGACATTGGCATTGTTGGAAATTGAATTTTAGTATTTTTTATCTTATTTTTATTGACAAAAATGCCCATATAAATTAACATATAAGAATTTTAATATGTTATGTATGTAAATATTGAGTTTGTGCTTTTTTTTAACACCATCATATAAAATATATATTTTATTTGTAAATATAACTAATATTTTAATATAATATTATTAAATATATAATTAAAATAATTTTTTTTTTTTTTTTAAAACAGGGCAGCGGCCGCTTCGGGTCGTGGCCGCACCCTCCGTCGCCCCCTCACCCCTGGGCGATGACGTTCACCCAGCAGTGAGGGCGATTGGCGTCGCCCATCGTTACGAGGGCGACGGAACAATGGGCGACTCTATCACCCTCGACTTCGGGATGACACACCCCACCCCACCCCTCTGCTCTTCCTCCTCGCTCGCCCCCCGCCTACCCCTTCCGCTGCCCCCCGCAGAGGGGACGACGATGAGCAATGCTAACGCCGACTCGATCGGCCAGAAGTCGAGGGTGACAGTGATCGGCCAGAAGTCGAGGGCGACAGTGATCGCCCTCGCTGCTGGGCGACCACCGTCGCCTAGGGGTGAGGGGGCGACAGAGGGAGCCCTCCCCTACAGCAGCGGCGGCTTCATCGCCACTACTTTTTAAAAAAAAAAAAAGTAATTAATTTAGTTATATTTTTAATAATATTATATGAAAATTAATATAATTATATTTACATATGAATAATATTTTATAGGATGGTATTAAAAAAAAAATACAAACTCAATATTTATATACATAACACATTAAAATTCTTACATTTTAATCTATAAGGGCATTTTTGTCCCTAAAAATAAGATAAAAAATACTAAAATTTAATTTTCAACAATGCCAAGGTCAATTTTAGCAATTCACTATAAAATTCTGATCGAAGGAGGTCCCTATTATGTTTTAAAAAATGAAGCAATTTATCTCCCTGGTTAAGGAGGTAAATTGCATATTCTGAAAAATATAAAGGGTGAATTGCTATTTTATTTTTTGTAAGGGGATTGCTATTTTTCTTAACACAGGTAGGTAAATTGCAATTTACCCAATATAAATATAATAAGTATGCAACAGGATCAATCTCATCAAGGGTGAAAAAGGGAAACAAGAGAGTGATATCTGATTGTATTTGCACCAGATCCAGAACACTGTAGTTTCATATTTCCAACATAGACTCAGTAAAGACAAGATGCACTTGTTCAGGTGCTTTCCAACGCAAGTCTCCCAACATTTCTAAGATGTAATTTCTGTGATTTGAAGGTATATGCAGTATGTTTTTCTATTTGCAGTCCTGTCAGAATTGAATTAGTTGAGCGCTCTTACGCATTCAGTGTCATCTCTGACATGGTGATTGATGCCAAAGTCGTGCTGATACTTGAAGTTGATTTCAGGGATAATTCTCATCTTCAATCTTGATAACCTTCTCGTTACAACAGGCGACCGCCGGTGGTTGTTCTTGGCCGAAATAGCCAAAAGAGCTGTGAACCCAGCAGCCATTCCAACTCCAATGATTATAGAAGGCAGATGAACCACTGATTTCTTGTTGTTCTGCATAATATCCCACTGCAGCATAACATCATCAGGGTGCCATAAACTCAAGTGCAGTGCCAGCGTCATTTTCACATCAGCGTGATCGGATGTCCTGAGTACATTCAAGCATACAGGACATGAGACACTTGAACTTTCTTTATCATTCACTGTAGTGACTCTCCCAGCAACTGCTATAGCTTTGTCCCGCAGAGATGTCTTAGTGGGTGGAGAAAACTGGAGAGGAATTGATTTCATAAGTGAATTCATCACTAGTAGTAGTTTGATGCAATAAAAGAAAATCCTTTTTTACCTCCCTGGGATAACTGTTAGGCCTTGCAATCAAACAACAAATAAGAAAGAATAATTATTAGCATACCCTCATCAAATCACAAAACCACAACCATGTTGCTCTTAGAAGACTCCTCATTTGACTACGTAATTCTTCGACCTGGTCAGAAGTAAACTAATTAATCATAAAGAACAGCTATACTCACCCAATAAATGCAAGAATTGAAACTAAGCAGCTAGTATTAATTTATTCTCCACCAAGAACTGCTACGTTGCTCTTTCAGTCACAATTACAGACCATAAACTAGATAGACCGTTGCGTATTTCGACCACTATTACTTTTGACGGGTTAGCCACCCAAGCGCAGGCGATGGCCAACAGCACAATTTGTTCCAAAAAGAAAACAGGTTTAAAAAGAACTAAAAGATGATCTAGTCACCTGTTAGTAGTTTTTGGTTTAGAAGTTCAGGCTTTCTCCAGACTCAACAAAAACAACTCATGAAACAGAGCATTCATCCGAGCAGAAGCTTTGACTAACATAAGAAGAAAATATAGACTCCTTCAGGCAATCGGCTGCCAATCCTAATATAGTATTGTATCATATACCGATACCAACAGCTTAGATAACAGATTCTGATCACATACATAGACACAAATATGCAAATAATCGCAATGTGAAAACAGCCATGAGCTCACTCTCTACATGCTGCATCGCATAAAAATCCATAAAAGCAAAATTATCCACCTCTACCAATTATCTTCCATAAACCCAATTATTCCAGATTCACTAATTATCAGTCCTTTTTTCTGTTCCTCTCTTACCGCTTAAAATCAAATTCAAACACACATATTCTATCACAAGCACAAGAGATAGCAACCGCCACAATTACGAACTATTAGGAAACAAATTCATATCAAGACAATGCATCTGCTGAACAGTAATTAATCAACCCCCCCACCCACTACAAAAAAAAAAAAAAAAATTAATGATTGCTCAACTACAACATAAGCAATGATAAATACAAAATTATTATATGGAAAGAGGAAAATCCCAAAAAATATATCATTTGATAGAATTACCTTTCGCCAGAGCAGATCCTCGACTATAGGAGGGGGAAAATTTGAAGTTGAAAAGAGAGGAGCAAACACCAATCTTAAGTCATTGCAGCTAAATAAGTGAGGTAAGAAGCCGGGGGGGCGGGCCGAGAGCGGGGGGGGTGGTGGGGGGGGGGGGGAGGAAGTCAGATTGAGGATGGTGGAGGGAAGAGAGGCGCCTTTTGTGAGGAGGGGGCGGCGGGGGGGGGGAAGGGGAGAAAGGGTGATGAAGGGGGGGAGGGGAGGAGCTTGGGACGCCGGTTGGAAGGTATGGGGACGCGGTGCAAGGCAGTGGGAGCAGTAGATGGGGGGGGGGGGCGGTGTGCGTGAGCGCGGGGGCAGAGGAGGGACGGGTGGGATGATAGGAGTGAGGGGTTTTGGAAGGGGGTGTAGGGGGGGGGGGGGTGGAGGAGGGAGGGAGGGGAGTGGAAGGGGGGGGGGGTGGTGGGGGGCGCGCAGGCGGGCAGGGGGGGGTGGAAGGGGGGGTGGGGGTGAGGTGGGGGGAGGGGGGGGAGGGGGGGGGGGAGTAGAGGAGAGAAGAGAGAGTGGTAAGGGGTGTGATAGGGAGAGGAGGGGGGGGGGGGGGGGGGGGGGGGGGGGGGCGGGGGGGGGGGGGGGGGGAGGAGGGGGGGGGGGGCGGGGGGGGGTGCGGGCGTAGGGTCTGTGGGAAGGGGGAGGGTGAGGCAGGGTGGGGGTAGGGTGGGGGGTTGGAGGGTGGGCGCTGGTCGAGAGGGGGGGAAGGTATGGAGCGTGGAATGTGGGGGGATGGGAGGGGGATGGTGGGGGTTAGGTGGGGGGGGGGGGGGGGGGGGGGGGGGGGGGGGGCCGGGGGGGGGGGGGGGGGGGGGGGGTGGAGGCGAGTTGAGTGGGCTGGGAGGGGGGGGGTGGTGGCGAGTGGGGGTGAGGTGGGGGGGAGCAGAGAGCAGGAGGGGAGGGGGAGGGGTGGGGGGGGGGGGGGGAGGGAGGACGGGGTCGGGCGAGAGTCAGGGGCGAGGGGGGAAAGTGCACGGGGTTGTGGGAGGAGTCGGGGGGGCAGGGGATGGTAGAGGCAGGCAGTGTCGGGGGGGGGGACATGTGGGGGGATTGTCAGCGTGAAAGGAGGGGTTGTGTGGGGTGCCGGAAGAGGAGGTCCGTGGGGGTGGGGGTGGGGAAGGATGGGGAATGGGGGGTGGGGGGGGGCAGGGGGGGGGGGGGGGGGGAGGGACATGTGGCTAGTGTGGGCTCAAGGAGGGGGGGGAGGGAGGGGGGGGGCTGGAGGGGGAGGGAGAGGGGGTAGGAGGGGGGGGGGGGGGGTGGGGGGGGGGGGGGGGGGGGGGGGGGGGGGGGGGTCGGAGGGGAGGGGGGATGGAGGAGGGAGAGGAGAGCGGATGTTCATGCAAATTTGTGTCGGTCGCGAGGGGCTGGCAAGGGTGGGGTGCGTGGCAGAGGGAGAAGGGAGGGTGGGAGGATTGAGGTGGTCGGGGGGGGGGGGGGGAGGGGGGGGGGGGGGGGGGCGAGGGGTGCTGGTGGTGCGAGGGGAGGGGGGTGGGAGAGGGTGGGGGTTGAGCGGAGAGGTTGGGAGCGGGGGGGGGGGCGAAGGGGGGGGGCACTGGGTTGCGTAGCTGGTAATAGTGGCAGGGGGGGGGGAAGTTTGGGGTCTGAGTGAGGGGGGTGAGGGGGGTGGGGGGGGTGGGCGCGCCGGGCGGGCGCCGGGGGGGGGGGGGGGGGGGTGGGGGGGGGGGGGGGGGGGGTGTGAGAAGGGATTGGGAGGGGGGGGGGGGGGGGGGGGGGGGGTGGTGGGAGTTGTGTGTAGAGGGGGGGGGGGGGGGGGAGGGGGAGATGCGGAGCGCTGCGAGTGAGGGTGTGGTTGTCTTGTGGGGAGGGCGGGGAGGGGGGGGGGGGGGGGGGAGGGTGTGGGCGGGAGGAGACGGTAGGAGGGAGGGGGTTGTTGTGGTGGGTAAATGGTTGATGAGGGGGGGGCGGTATGAGGTAGGATGTGAAGGGAGGGGATGGTGGGGAGGTTGTTTTGTTGTGTGGGGGGTGGGCAAGCGTAGGGGGGGGGGGGGGGGGGGGGAGGGGGTGTGTGGGTCGGTGGGAGGGGGTTGTTGTGCCGTAGGTAGGGAGGGGGGGGGGGGGGGGGGGGGGGGGGGGGCGAGGGGGGGGGGGGGGGGGGGGGGGGGGGGGGGGGGGGGAGGGGGGGGGGGGGGGGGGGGGGGGGGGGGGGGGGGGGGGGGGGGGGGGGGGGGGGGGGGGGGGGGGGTGGGGGGGGGGGGGTGGGGGGGGGGGGGGGGGGGGGGGGGGGGGGGGGGGGGGGGGGGGGGGGGGGGGGGGGGGGGTGGGTAGGAGGGGGGGAGTATTCTGTGGGAGGTAGGATGGGGGGAGAGAGCGAGGGGGGGGGGGGGGCGAGGCGGGAGAGGGGGGGGGAGGTGTTGGGAAGTGGAGTGTGAAGTGGGGGGGGGGGGGGGAGAGTGGTGGGGGGGGGGGGGGGGTGGGGGGGCGGGGGGGGGGGGGGGGGGGTTGGGGTGTGGGGAGTGGGGTGTATGGGTGGGGGGGTCCGGGGGGGTCTTGCGGCGAGTGCCGGGGTGTGTTGGCAGTGTGGCTGTAGTCAGATGCGGGGGGGAAGGTGTGAGGGTGGGAGGGGGGGGGATGTATGGGATGGGTGGGACCACTGTTGTGAGGGGTGCAGTGCTCGCGGGCGGGTGCCAGTGGGGCAGAGAGAGAGCGGGGGAGGTGGGTGGGGGGTGAGAGGGTTGGGGTGGTGGGGTGGGGGGAGGCATAGGAAGGGGAGGGGGGGGGGGGGGGGGGGGGGGGGTTAGTGGGGTGGTTGAAGGGGGTGTGAGGGGGGGGGGGGGGATGGGGGGTGGAGGGGGGGGAGTGAGGAGAGGTGAGGGGAGAGGTGTGGCGGGAGGCGCGTCGGTTGTCGTGGTAGCAGGGTCTGGGAAGTTTCAGTAGTGGGGGGGGGGGGTTGGAGATGGAGGGTGTGATGGGGGGGGGGGGGGGGAGGGGGGGGGGGGGGGGGGGGGGGGGCGAGGAGTGTGTGGGTATAATGGGGGGGGGGGGGAATGTTGGGAGGTTGTGGGGTGGTGGCTGGGTGAGTGGGGGGGGGTCGAAGTAGAGGAAGGGAGAGTGGGTGGGGAGAGGGGGGGTTGGGAAGGGTTTTTGGAAGAAGGAGAGGGAGTTGGCGTTGGTGGAGTGTGGTGGTAGAGGGGGGATGAGGCGCTGGGGGGAGGACGGAGATTGGGTTGGCGGGTGGGGGGGGGGGGGGGGGGTGGGTGGAAAGTTGTTCAAGGAGGAAGAGAGAAGGAATGAAGGGGTGGCTGTGGGGGGGTGGGTAGGGGAGGGGGTGGGGGGGAGGATGGGGGAGAGGTGGGGGGTGGGGGGGGGGGGGTGGGGGGGAGTGAGATAGTATAGTGTGGGGGGGTTGTTTATAGAATTGTGTCCGTCACGGTGAGAAAATGTGGGGCGTGATGGAGAGCCGATAGAGTCAAGATATCGATTTGGGGTTGTAACTGAAATGAAACATCTATGTACACATAACTTATATATTTTTAAGACTAGAAGACGATTTCCATGGTAAATTAATTATGGATATATTGTATATATTTTTATCTTGGGTGGCCTAATGCTTAAAGTATATGTTGGACTGAATACAACGACGGACCATATATAAATATCAAAAAATAAAATATTAATTTCATATCATTTATCCTCCTCATTAGTTTTAATTTTAAAAAATAGCGCAACTAATACCTCCACACTATTATAATATTCTTTAAAATTGAAAGTAATTTACCTTGTCAATAAAGTAGCAGAAGGTAAAATTGCTTTCATTTTCTCTAAAATATAAGGGATAAATTATATTATTTTTTAATAAGAAAGTAATTTGCCCATTCTCAATACTATAGGAGGTAAATTGGGCTAAACCCTAAATAATTATTATTTTGATCGATAGAATATTTATTAATAGAAATATATTTATTTAGGTATAAGATATTGATTTACGTGAATCAATTAACTCTTTTCAATAATTTTTTATCCATGCATATTCACTATCGATTTATTTTTCAATTTTAACTACTTATTTATTTTGTGTTCAAATATTTTATTTAATTAAACTAAAAATATAAAAATCGAATGTGCTTCGACGGCTAATTTTAAATAAGTTTTGAAAAAAAGTAGATTATATATTAGAGCACATTTACTTCAAATATGTTAATAATCAAATATGTTATTTGACAAACCCATCTCTTGTGGTATTTCATAATCAAAACAATAGTGTGAGTAGTTGCAGGCCGAATGAATAGTCACGGGTTTCAATTTGAACTACGAATAGGATGTTAACTAGCTCTATGAGGTAACAATTCGTCATTGGGACGAATGCTTGTATTGCCAATAGCCAATGACTAGACAGATTGTGTTATCACGGTACGACAACGTACTTGAAAAGAAGTATGGTCATTAGACAACGGTGTACTGTATTCCTTCCAGAACAATAATCACAAGTGCCATGAAATTTCCCTACATAAAGAACTCTCTCCTGTATTTCTGATGGATGTCAGTTGCATCACACGTTTGAAACCTTTCGACGCTGTCCTCTCAGGACATGTTAAAGAAGTGCAAAAAGCATGGCTAAGAATATCGGTTTTTAAGGAAACATATTTTCTAAGAAAACAGTTACTGAGTTACATGGATTACCTTCCATTGTGCTGTTGAACATCAGTAAGCCCCACATCCCAACCCAAGCCAAGTAGTAAAAACCAACACACATCCCATCCAACCCTGGATATTACAAAATTTGAACAGCACGAGTTAAAACTAAATATGACAGTAGTCTTACAACTTTTGAACATGATACATGAGTGACTGCCACCGTTGCATGATGGAAAGCAAGGCGGAGCTTTTTGAAGAATGGAACATCCAAGATCCTAACTTTTCGGGCTTGGCCGACCCCCTAATCCCATGTAGTTTGTCACCAACCCCATAATACCAAACCTGGTGTTGAGAGATGAAAAGAAAAATTACTAGTGAAAAATAAACATAGAAATCATTATAAGAATGGGAACTTCAGAATCTTCCAAGAGGGATAAGTTAGATCAGATTTAAATGGAACAGACGTGATCAAATACTTATTGCAGCAAGTGCATCTTTGGCTTTAAGGTAGTAAGGACATAATTTGCATAACCCTTTTCCCATTAGAATTAAGGCTGAAACAACTTTTTTCCTGTAAAAAGCACCCAGCTTACATCCAATGTTTTCCAACAGGATACGTCACAACCAACAGCTTCACCAAGTTCTCCATCCAAATGGAAAGCATGGGCAACAACTAAAAGTGTCTCTTTCCATTACAATAGGAGAACTAAATGTACGCATCTTGAAAGCACCAAAAAATAGAACATATGCCTTTTCTTCTTTATTATAAAAACAACATGCATCTATGACTTTGCAGGAACTGTAGTTCTTGAAGGCACAGGGTCAACAGTTTCATGATGCTCAAACAGGTTTACAATTCTTTACAGCCAGCAAATGAGGGAGAACCTACATCTTAAAGAAAGATTAAATTCTAATGCAGAACAAATGAAGTCGCCGAAGGCATCTTTCAACATCTAACAATGATTCCCACTTATCACTATCGAGTATCAACCATGGTCTAGTAAAACGAAAAACTTCAGAACAAAGTTAAAGGTGTTGCAGGTTTACTATCTTGAAAAAAGGACTTGTCTACAGTTACACTTATTGACCATAATGAGAATGAACACCACCATAAAAAATCAGTCACTGGCAAAGAAGGAAATCTCTTTCAAGAACCAATGACGGATTTATGACGAAATTGGTAGGAACTTTTGTGAAACTTCACACAAATATTTTCATTTAGGACAACATCATAATCTTATAAAATCATCAGGGCACCCCAGGTTCTTCTAAGCCAAATTACCAATCCAAGAAGAGACCACACTCTTTCAAATGTACAACTGAAAGACAAGTCTTGATTCCTAGTACAAGTATACCGGACTGAGATGGAGAACAGGGTAAATAAGGTAAAATAACAAATTCACTTTCCTAAAGTTAAACTTAGCTCTACTCTCATCCTCTTGTCACCAAAAAGAAAAACTAAGTTCTTGAAATGGATTAAACAAAAATATGATAGCATTCAGGCAGCATTTATTTCCTGCTACTATGCTACCTAACACTGACAGCTACATAAAAAATAAAAAAACGAAACGACGAAGGAAAGCTGATTCCTTCATCATGAAGTTTTTTCTTTTTTGTTTTAAAGTTTTACAATATAAAATACACAACCATAACAAATATCCTATTGGCGGTAATAGACATATGCAACGCCCAAATAATAAAGGAAAGTTGGAAATGCTAGCTACACTATAGTATCTTACAAGAATTTATTTACAAGAAAAGATAACAACACTGTAGCAATAAAATGTCCTAAAACAAGAAACCAACATCTTCCACTCCATTTCTTTAAAAGTTCAGCAAATTGACAGATTGTGTATCAATTGCGAAGACATTTATGAGACCCCAGTGCCTAGAAAAGTCTTATCACAATTTGATTGGTTGACCAACTAATAATCCAAATGAATCTCTTTATCAAAGATTTCTTTTTAAGCATATCTTCTAGTTTCTCACAGTCCCAACTAACTGATTAAAGGTTAATTAACTATTGAGGAAATGCAGCCTACTGTTAGAAAAAGACACTTCTTCCATTTGTTACCCAGACATCCGATAATATCCATCAGAAGTTTATTGGAGGATCAAATAATAGGTTTTTTTTTTTAATTTTTTTTATTTTTGTTTTGCGCTGGGGGGGGGGGGGGGGGCGGGCGGGCGCGGGTAAAATGGAGGTAGAAAGAGTAACTGGCCTTGAAAATATAACTACCCTCCACACCATCTTTCCGAGGTGAACTTGTACGGTCTTAACATGACCAGTTTTCCAAATTCTAAAGTCCAACTACTGCATCACAGTTTCACAAACTTCTCCCTGCACTGTATTGTTGATTCATTTCATAAATTGAACTACGGAGTCTAACCGACTATCACTGGTAATTGTACTAAATGAATAAAAAGCTTGAGTATTAAGCTAGGCCTTTGAAATGGCTCACTAAATCATAACATCCTATGTGATTTCACTTTTACAACTAGCAAAAAAGACAGAATCCACAATTTAAAGGATTGCTGTTCAGTAGCTGGATCCGTGATCCAGAAACCCACACAATTGGATATGCTAATTCGTCCAAGAAACAAATAAGGTGGCATTATTGTTTGTGCATCAAATGAAAGAAAACAAACCTCACAGTTTAAGAACCTCGATTGGCCATAAGAAATCAATTAGAGGCATGTTAGAAAATCTTAAACAAACACCAGCTACAAACCAACAAACTTTTGATGTATGCATATATGCTGCCAATATGTTACAGAACTTAGAACTTACATCATGGCCATGGAGATCTGCTTGAGATCATTCTCGATATTCCTCATATTAGCTAGAGACTGAGCACAGAAAATAATTGCGAGCCAAGAGCAAACCTTGTACTGCAAAATCATTCCAATAATTAATTCAATCCTCGATACATACTTCAAACACACTAAACTCAGTCAACACAGTATTACGAAATTCTTCAGTTGAAAACTCCATGAATTATCATTTTTCGGAATCTCCACATGTTATCATCACAATTTGACAAAGACACTATGGAAAAAAACATAGATCGGAGACAGAGAGAAGATCTCGCACCCGGAACATGGCACCGAAAACGCCGAAAATTACGGCCACGAAACCCGAGTAATCGATAGGGAGGTCTTGCGGAGCGACGACCGGCTGCTTGTACGGCCGCGCAGCCGAAGGTAGGCGAGGATCATTGGATTGCGAAGCCATCTCTCTCCCTGTGAAAAGTTTCAACTGGCTACAGTACCACACATCTAGCTTGGAGTATTGTTTTGTATATGGTTTATATATTATGATTTAGGGTTTTTCAATTTAAGCTTTCAATCATTGCCTAAATCATAATTATTTGTAAAATTGAATCAGAGGTTGATTCAATTTCAAGGTAATGATTGACTTCTTTTTTAAGAAATATTAGATTTGGTTTTTACATGCATATCATAAATAATATCTTATATTCTAAAATGTATACATAAATCAATACATCATATTTAAAAAAAAAAAAAAAAATAATAAAGAAAAAATGAAAATCAATTTTAGGGGTATTATTTGTATAACGACAAAAAATTGATGGTGTGGTGTCACAACCGTTATGAGAGAAAAAACTATTTTCTTTTTATATAATTAGTAGCCGTGGCACGCCATCCTTGCGTGCATGTAATAAGTAATATTTTTTTTTTTAAAATATATTATGCATAAGAAAAGTATATATAAATCAATACATCATTTTTCTAAAGAAGAAAAAAAGCAACAAAAAGAAAATTAAAAAAATAACAACTTAGGGGCATTATTGACATAATAATAAAATTGGTGTTACGGTGTCATAACCGCCCTTTGTGAGAGAAAAATGCATTTTCTTTTTATATGGTATAGAAGATATAGATATTACATATGTGAAAAATACTAACAAAGAATTATTTGGTTAAATCCTCTTGAAATTGGTCGAAAAAAAATTATGTTCAAATTAGTAATTTTTTAATATTGATATGAGATATTTGTCCACAACAAACAAAAGATTTTAGGGACAATTATATTTATACATTTTTATTTATGGTCTATTTATATAAATCACTCATATTTTTTAGATAATTACATATATATCTATCAAAATATCATTATCACTTACACAAATCACCCCTTATTTTTTTGAAATTTTACACACCCCCACTGAAAATGTTAGTATTATTACAAATAATAAAGCCAAATGTATTTTAAAAATTCAATTAAATTCTCCCTTTATTTGAAAAATACACAAAATAAATTCTCTTTTATTAAAACTTGTATAATATATTCAACAATATGAAATTAGAAATGATAAGAAAGAGTGGAGAATTCTATATCATTTCACTATATCATCATACAAAATAAAATAACCTATTTATAGGCTCCAAAATACAACCAAAGGTCTCGTCTTTGATGAGAGGGAGATGAACCAAAAAGTTTATAATTTATGGTAGAATGCAAAGAGGATGGAAGATGGAAATAACCATCCACAACTAACAATTTCTTAATATTCACAACACTCCCCCTTGGATGTTCATTATTCAAGAATATGCCTCGTTAAAACCTTACTACGAAAAACCTTGAGGGACAAAACCTAGTGAAGAATAAAAAAAAGTACAATATTCTTTAATATATACCGCCTCATTAAAAACTTTACCAAAAAAACCTAGTGGGAAAACTCGTGGTCAAGAAAAAAATAGTGCAGTGCAGTTTTACTCCCCTCATTAAAAAATCAGCCGAAATCTTTGAGGTGGCGGACGCCAATATTATAGACTAAACTTCTTGAATATTACAGTAGAAAGTGCCTTGGTGAACAAATCTGCTAGATTTTCACTTGAACAGACTTGTTGAACATCAATATCACCATTCTTTTGAAGATCATGAGTGAAGAAGAATTTTGATGAAATATGTTTCGTTCTATCCCTTTGATGTACCCTTCTTTCAGTTGAGCAATAGATGTTGCATTATCTTCATATAGGATCGTGGAAATAATCTTTTCAAGTGATAATCCTCAAGTCCCTCGAATGTGTTGAATCATGGATCTCAAGTGATTTCTGCATGATTTGATGATGTAACTATTATTGTTTGTTTCATAAATCACCATGAGGATCAGACAAATAGCTAGCAGGCATAACCAATTAGATCATAATTAGATACTTTTGAATAGAATAACCCCATATCTATTGTACCTCTAAGATAGTGAAGTATATACTTAATACTATTCCAATACCTTCACATGCGTGAAGAACTATATCTTGCTAATAAATTAACAACAAATATTATATCAAGTCTTGTATGGTTAGGAAGATACATTAGTGCTCCAATTGCATTGAGGTATGATATTTCAGGTCCAAGTAGTTCTTCATCACTTTCTCGAGGTCTAAAAGGGTCCTTCTTCACATCTAATGGTCTTACAACCGTTGGGGTGCTCAATGGATGTGATTTGCCCATATAGAATCGCTTTAACACCTTTGCTATATAAAATTCTTGATGCACAGGGATTCTATTTTGTAAATGTTCAACTTGCAAACCATGACAATATTTTGTTCGTCCTAAATCTTTCATCTCGAATTCTTTCTTTAAGCAGTTTATAACATTTAAAGCTCTTCTGGAATTCCAATAATGTTTAAGTCATCAACATAAACCGCAATGATAACAAATTAATTTTAAGATCTTCTTAGAAAAAATACATGGACAAGTAGGATCATTTTGATATCCTTCTCAACAAATGATCACTGAGACGATTATACCACATCTGTCCCGATTGCTTTAACCCATATAGGAATTTATTTAACTTAACAGAATAATGTTCTTGAGAATTGTATGCTTCAAGTAAATAAAATCCTTTAGGGAGTTTCATATAGATATCATTATCAAGTGAGCCATACAGACAGGCTGTAACGACATCCATTAGATGCAAATCTAATCCCTCTTTTACTGCTAGAGTAATTAAGTACCGAAAAGTAGTTGTATCCACCACAAGAGAGTATGTCTCTTCGTAGTCAATACTGGGTCTTTGCAAAAACCCTTTAACAATAAGTCTGGCCATATATATGACAATTTCACCTTGCTCATTTCGTTTTTGTACAAATACCCATTTATATCCCATTGGTTTTACATCTTTAGGTGTACGGACAGTTCAAAAACCTTTCTTTGTGCAAGCGAAATTCTGCCTCAATTGCGTCTTTACATTTTCGCCAATCATTTCTTTGTCTACAATGAATAAACTTTGGTTCATGATTCTCATTATCATGTATTACATTAAGCGCTACATTATATGCAAAAATATCATCGACGATGACTTCATTTTGGTTCCAGTATATTCCATTCATGATATAATTTATAGATATCTCTTTATTTTCATGAATTGAGAGTACTTGAGTTTTTTTTTTTTTTTTTTTTTTCTGAAACTGACATATTATTTATGCCTGGAGACTTTTCCAAAGTTGTATCCTCAATTTGGTCATCTTGATTAATAGCTCCTTTTCTTTTTCGAGGATTTTTATCTTTGGAACCAATAGGCCTACCTTGCTTCAGGCGTGTTTCAGGCTCATTTGCAAATTTAGCTTGTCCGATAGAGACATCTATTTTTATCGGAGCATTAGGAGCTGGAACATGAGATTTAGTCACTCTTTTTGGGTCAATAAATACATTTGGTAGTTGATTAGCTAAACTTTGCAAATGAATTATCTTTTGAACTTTCAGATCACTTTGATTAGTACAGGATATTCGTTCCAACCATTTTTCTATTCCAACTGCTTATTCTCTCCCCTAATGATGAGTAAACTGGTTCATCAAAATGACAATCGGTAAAGCAATCATAAATAAGTCTCCTGCCAATGGTTCAAGATACTTTACTATGGATGGAGACTCAAACCCAACATAAATTCCCAACTTCCTCTGAGGACCCATCTTAGTGTGTTGTGGTGGTGCAATTGTACATATACCGCGCAACCAAAAACTCTTAGATGAAAAATATTAGGTTAATGACCAAAAACCAATTGAAGGGGAGAGAACTTGTGATAACTTGTTGGCCTAATGCGAATTAGTGTTGCTGCATGCAAAATAGCATGTCCCCAACAAAAAATGGGAAGTTTTGATAAACAATGGTCTTGTAATTACTTGCAGACGCTTAATGAATGATTCTGTAAGACCATTTTGTGTATGAACATATGCTACAGGATGTTCAACATCAATTTCAATAGACATACAATAGTCATCGAAAGTTTAAGAAGTGAATTCTCCAGCATTATCAAGGCATATTTTCTTAATTGGATAATCAGAAAAATGTGCTCGTAATTGAATTAATTGAGCAAACAATCTTGCAAACATCAGGTTATAAGATAATAACAAAGACACTTGTGACATCTAGTTGATGTATCAATTAAAATCATAAAATATCGAAATGGTGCACATGGCTGGTGACCATGGATTGGTCCACAAATATCGTCTTGTATACTTCCAAAAATGTTAGAGATTCATTCTTTATTTTTGTTGGAATGGTCGAATAATTAACTTTTTTCTAAAACAAGTAGTACATGAAAAATTATTGGATTGAAGAATCTGCTGGCTCTTCAATGTATGTGCATATGAATTTTCAATTATTTTTCGCATTATAATTGATCCGGGATGGCCTAACCGGTCATGCCAAACGACAAACTTATTATGATTTGTAAACTTTTGGTTTACGATAGCATGAGCTTCAGTTGTACTAATATATGTGTAATATAATCCAGAAGAATATGCCGATAATTTTGAATATGCATTTTTCCCTGAGATCACATTTGTGATATAGAGATACTCAATATTATCTTCATTTGTTGTCTCAATATGACATCAATTTCGCAGATATCCTTAAAGCTTATAAGGTTTCTTTGAGAATTGGTGAATAAAGTGCATCATCAATGTAAAATTGTGTTCCACTGGGTAACAATACATTAGCTCTTCTGGAGTCCTCAATTAACTTTGCATTACTGGATATAGTACTAACATTGGCTTCTTTTATTACTAAATAATAGAAGTACTTGTTATCCTTAAGTATTGTGTGAGTTGTGGCACAATCAACGAGACATATATCTTCTTTATTGTGTTGGTGTTAATCAAAGAGATACTCATTCTTGAATAAAACATAACAAAAAATAAAATATATCAATATATGCTACAAGTGAAATAAAATATGATAAAAAATATGTAAATAAGTTCTTTATTATCATAAAAACATATTGGACAAAAGATTCATAATTCTAAACAAGAAATAAGAAAATTACTTGCTAACACTTACATTACCAATTAATGGATCAATTTTCCCATTCGGATCAGCAAAAAAGTCAACAACGTCTAGATGAGTTATATTAATATATCCATCACTTTAGTCATCAACAAAATTTGTTTCAATTTTCTTATTCTTATTTTTTAGAGATTCTTAATAAAGGTTAATAAGATGATTTGGTGTACGACAGGTATGAGACCAATGTCCTTTTCCACCACAATAATAGCATGAAATTTCCACATGTTTGCTAGTTAGCCACTGTTTTCTTTTTCAGGTTTTCCATCATCATTTTTTCATTTCTAGTGGAAAGATATATTTTTAGAATTACCACCACGATATCCACTTCCACGACTATGATTACAGCCACGACCACGACCACAACCATGACCACGACCACGACCACGACCACGATATGATTTATGATTATAGTGGTTGCGTGTTGCTACATTCACTTGAAGGAATAGAGCAGAACCAGTCATTCGAGACTCATGATTTTTTGGCAAAAGCTCATTATTTTGTTCAGCCACAAGAAGACAAGAAATTAACTCAGAATATTTCGTGAAACCCTTTTCACGATATTGTTGTTGCAGGAGCATATTGGATGCATGGAAGGTGGAGAATGTTGTTTTCTAACATATCAGCATCAGTGATTTTATCTCCACACAGTTTTAAGTAAGAACTTATTCCAAACAATGCAGAATTGTATTCACTTATAGTTTTAAAATCCTGCAATCTTAAGTGCATCCAAACATAGCGAGCTTTTGAAAGAATTACAGTTTTTGGTGGTCATACCTTTCTTTCAAGTTATTCTATAGAACGAGTGGGTCTTTTACAATAAGATACTTGATTTTGAGTCCTTCATGGAGGTGGTGAGGAAGAAAAACCATAGCTTTGGCCTTATTTTGGTTAGATGCTTCATTACCTTCCTTGATAGTGTTTCCAATACCATTTGCATCCAAATGAATTTCAGCATCTAATACCCAAGATAAATAATTTTTTCATAATGTCAAGAGCTACAAAATCAAGTTTTGTAAGGTTCAATGTAATAGTACTATCATAAAAATAACAAGACAAGTTAGACAATATCCAATATTAGAAAATCGATAGACTAAAAATAAATTAATAAGTATATAGTTGTGACATGCATATATATAGATTTTACAGTATATATGCTTGGATCTATTGCATTTTAAAAAAATATAGAGAAGTAAATTATTATTTTTTTTTTCATAAGAAGGTAATTTGTTCATTTTCAATATCATAGAGTGGTTGCTTACCTCCCCCCCCCCCCCCCCCCATTTTATTTATACTAATATAAAAAGGAAAGACCCTCCATACTTACAAATGACGGTTAATGACACCGCCTTTGTAAATAAAAAATGCCCTTCAACTAATAAGATAATTAACTTATTCAACTTTTTAAATTTTACATTAACTGACAAATTTGCTTTCTTTTCTTGTCTTTTTTTCTTTTTTTTAATATAATGTATTAATCTATATATTTCACTCTTATGTATAATATATTTAAAAAACGTAAAAGATTATTAGATACACACAGAAATACCCTTCCACACGTGGGAAGGCTTTTTCACTAATTTTTGGTCGATTTTCAGAAAAATAATTAGTCCCCTTTGGCTTCTATGTTTCCATACTCAACCGTAGGTAGTTGTAAGTACTGAAAATAACAAATGGGTCATTTTAGTTGGTTTTATTTATATGCAGAATGGGATTAATATAATTTATTTATATGATATTTTATATGAGTAAATTATTTCTATATAAAAATAAATAGTAATTTACTCCTTCTATTTTTTAAAATGAAACAATTTACCTTCTTAGATAAGAAGGTAATTAAACTAAAAAACACAAGGGGAGTAAATTATTATATATATATATATATATATTTATACGGAGATAATTTGCTAATTTGAAATATTACAAAAAGGTTGCTTGTATTTTTTCCTATGCAGACTATATTATATATATAGATATATCTATATATATATATATATATATGCAGAACGATGATTGACCAAAATTGTGTCAATTTTGACCGAATACTAATTTTGGTAATTTTGATTTTTTTTTCACAAGAAAAAATCTCACTGGTCAGAGATTTTGTTTAACTTAAATATATAAAAAAAATTGATTTTGTATTTATCTAAATAAATTCACCTATCCAAAATCTTATCTTCAAGATTTAGGTACTAAGTTAATTTATATTTATCTTAAATAAATTCACATTTTAGGATAATATTTACCTTTTAATTAATATAAAAATTTTCTTTATATTTATCTAAAATCTCATTTTAAAAATTAGGATACATGCACGTATATATGTATAGATATTACTAAATATAATATCTTTGGTTACAATTTCTTTCCGAATTTTAAAGTTTGATAGTTTTGCATTTTTTATCAAATAAAAAATTCATTGGTTACAAATTCTATTAATCTTAAATATATTTAAGTATTTATTTATATTAATCCAAAATCAACCAAATTATGTCTTTTGTTTATTCCATGATTAATGATTTTTCCACTTAAAGATTTATATTTACTCAAAACGTATTTGACCTATTAAGTTTTATTTGTTGTTAATTAGTTATTCCTATATATTTTTATTGTCTATATATATAAATTGTCACTTATTTATTATTTTTTATCCTGCAATTCTTTTAATTATATTGTATATATATATATTTTTTTTTTCTTCAGTTTGATTTTTAATTTCATCATAGCTATAACTGAATTTATCTAGATAAATGCAGAGAAATTTTAATTAATTTAAAGTTGATAAGATTTTTAACCATAAAAAAAATTTAATAATGAAACAAAATATAATCCTAAAATATGTATTCGTTTAAGATAAATAGAAATTAGTTAGGATCTATATCTTGAAGTTAAGATTTTGATAAATATATATTAAAATTTTATTTTGTATTTACATGAAATCTTATCTCTAAGGTTATAATTGAATTATTTAATTATCAAGAAAAAAATTTATTGGTTAGAGACATATCTATTTTAAATATATTATATATTTATTTTGTATTTATCTGAAATCTTATCTCCAAGATTACAATATCAATTTAATTTGAACTTATCTTAAACTTACCTAATGATTATGGTTTCCATCATATTTGTATATATAAATAGAACAAAATTTATCTTGTATCTCTTTATTTATTAAATAGGCTCAAATATGTCAATTGTATGTTTTTCATTAAACGATCTCCAAATTTAGCACTTCGTATGCTTCTTTTTATTGTTCTTCTATGGCTTGTGATTTCTACATATTTTTATTATATTCATTCTTTTTTTTCATGATCTTTGAAATTTTGTATATTAATTTTTAATATTTATTCGTCTTTGACACTCATCTTTACGGGTAGAAATATTTTTTATTCTTTATGGTGATAGCATTTTATATTTTTTTTTATAATACTTTAAAGTTATTGAACAAATAATCGCTATCCTTTTGTTATGTTTTTTATTAAATATTAATTTATTTTTCTTGTGGTGTTAGTTTTTCAAATTTATATGGTGATTTTTTGATTTGGTAAAGAATGAATATGTTTTATTTAGTGTTAATGGTATATATTGGGTTTCAGTATTTATTTGTATGATTCTATTTAATTTAATTTTTAATTTTTGGATATTTATTCTTTTGTATATTTTTATACACCAGTATTTTTATACATATTTATAGTTTCATCCCTTCAAATTTTTACTATTTAATTTTGTTTGTTTTCCTTTTTTCTGTTTCATTTTATATATATATGTATATTTCTATAAGATGTAACAAATTTATTTAGTGTTACTAGATACGTATTTCATTTAATATTTATTTGTATGATTGTACTTAATTTGCTATTTAGTTTTTATTTGTATTCAAATATTCACCACTTTTAATTACTTTATACACCATAGTTTTCTATATATTATGTTTTATTTTATAGTTTAATGTTATTGTTTTTCTTCCAGATTTTATTTTTTTTTTTTTTTTGTTTTGGCTTTGGTTTTCCTACAAAAAGGAATATATTTAGGTAGTGTTAATAGGCACATATTTCGTTTAATATTTAACCCATCTGTATCTTTTTATACACCAAGTACTTTTGTATACTATAATTTCATTCATTAAATTTTTATTTTATAGTTTAATTTCATCATTCACTTTCATATTTTTTTTTTTTTTTTTTTTTGTCTACTAATAAGATTTTACAAGATGAAAAGAATCACTAAATTTTAATTTTATTGTAATTAGTTTCTCGAACTATCTAAATATGATTCTTCTATTTTACGATTATTTACGATTATATGCTTTGTAAATTTTTACATTCATATATAAATATATGTATTTTCATTTTGTTTAATTTGAACTTTTTTTCTGAAAAAGACTACATATGATTGTTTGAATTTTATTTTCTTCTTAGGTATATTCTATTTCAATTGAAACTTTTGTACATATTAGATTAATAATAAATACAAAGATTAATTCAATTCCTTAATATATCATAAATTTTATTTTCAACTTTTATTTTATGGTTTTATATTAAAGCTTAAAAGATGTATAATATTTTATTTTGTTTTTGTATTCTTGATTTATTTAATTTTCTGATTAAAATGACATGATAATAAAATAATTTTATGTAATATTATGTGTATACATATATATGCTAGAAATTAACATAATATTTCATAATTTTTATTATGATTTCTTTTATCACCAATTCCTAATAACGCATTAAAGGTAAGTATACATTCTTGGTTTATATTTTATTTTTCTTGATAAGTAAGATCATTTTAAATGTATGTACTTAATATTTCCTATGAAGATAAATTATATAATACAAACAATACATTTAAGTAATTTTTTATATTTTTCTACAAGGTTTTATATATAAAATGTGATTTTATATACTTAATAGAATGTCATAATTATTTAAAAGTAATCATCATACGAATATAAACTTTGGTAAGTATAAAAATGTTGTATGTGTCGGAAAATATCAAGTTCAGTAAAAATTCAAAATTATTATGATTTATCGATTAAAAATTAAAATTCTATTTTATGTAATATATTCTTTACAACACAATATTATTAAAAAAAGTATTTAATTTAAAATATATAATTACAGATATAACCGTGCATAGCACGGGTTTTCCGCTAGTATATTTATATAGCAGAACAATGATTGACCAAAATTTCTAGTCATTTTGAATTTTTTTATTACTAAAACAAATCTCATTGGTTAGAAATATTATTTATTAAATTTTTTTTGTATTTATTAGAAATTATTTATATTATATATGTATTTATCAGAAATATTATATTATATATATTATTTAAAATTAAATATTATTTAATTATCAATTAAAAGATCTATTTTGTGTTTATCCATAATCTTATCTCCAATAATACAATATAAATTTAATTTGTAGTTATATCATATTTTAAGAGTAAGTTTTATTTAATACTAATATTTAGTTTAATTTTATTTTGTACTTAATGATATAGATATCTATTTTAATATCAATCTCAATTATATATTTAATTTTATTTGATACGAATATTCCATTTAATCTATCTTAAATTAAAATTTGAATTTGTATTTATCTAAAAGAATTCTGTCTTCAAGATCAGTATTAATCTATACTAGATTCTACATTCAAAATTAGTACACGAAACAACTTTAATTTGTTTTTATACAAATTCAAATTATTTTAGGATTAATTTGTTTTCACCCTCTAATATATTTCAGGTACTAAATTTTAAATTTAGTGATGACTCTATATATATATATATATATATATATATATGTGTGTGTGTGTGTGTGTGTGTGTGTGTGTGTGATGTAATGTGATTAACGACTATGGGATTAATTTCGACCCAATTCTGAATTTCTTAGAATTTTAATTTTTTTAATTAAATTGAAATTTTTTTATTGGTTGGGTTAATATAAACTTGATATTATTTTTGTAGGGGATTTAAAATTAATATTCTAATATTATAATTATGTGGCATATCCCTAAATATAAGCACAGATACTTGAGTCAACTTTTTATTAAACATTAATTTGCATGATTTTCATTTATTCAATTTTCAGCATTGATTTTCATCATGTATTTAACTTATTATACAAAGATTATCATTTCTTATTCTTATAGTGGTTACAATATCTTTATCATTTTTCCAATGTTTTTGGGTGCAAAATCAAAGAGCACCATAATTTTTTTTTTCCTTTTCAATTTCATTGTTTCCTTCCATGAATGAACAGAATTGACAATTTAATTCAATAAATTTAAGTGTGTTTTCTTGTATTTTTTTAAAAAATTAAATTTTAATATTTATTTCTCCTTTAATTGTTTACCTCTTTGATTTTTTTTTTTTTATACACCATTGATTTATTAGATAGATTCAATGTTAATAAATTTTCTATTCTCCATTAAACAATGTAAAAAATTAACACTCTCTGTGCTTTTTTTTATTTTATTGCTCTTCTATGATGGAAGTGATGGCTTATGCTTTTTCATGATATTATTTCATTTGTTTTTCTAATGATCTTTGAATTCTTTTTAAAACTAAGTTAATACAAATTCAAAATATATTACTGAACATATATGTAAACCTGTCAAATATGCAAATATATAATATAATCAATATGTAATATTCTTTAAATTTTTGAGTAATGATATGATATATGTTTATTATGTGGACATTCAATTGAATAAAAAATTATAATGTATATCGCATACTTTTTCCAATTATATACTTTATGTATTTGCATATATTTGTCTGTACTTTTTAACATAAATTATATACTTTGTAAAACATATTTGTCTATATTGAAATTATATATATTTTTTTAATCACATAATTCATAAAAAGTTTTTAAATTTTAGATATTATTTTTAAAATAAATTTGAGTAAAAAATTTAGGATCGCCTAAAATGTATTAATTCTAAAATAAATACATTCATAGCGCTCGAACTCAAAACCCCACTTGATAATCGGGACTGAGGTAATAGATTAGCTTAATCTCGTAATTTCATGG
Source organism: Sesamum angolense (assembly GCA_034509725.1). Classification (NCBI taxonomy): domain Eukaryota; kingdom Viridiplantae; phylum Streptophyta; class Magnoliopsida; order Lamiales; family Pedaliaceae; genus Sesamum; species Sesamum angolense. Next base: position 13,771,593 of record JACGWL010000009.1, read on the forward strand.
CAGATCATATGGACTACAACTTTGGATTCCTCTCGTGGACATATAATTTCTCTCTTTCACATTTTGCTTGTGACTCAATTCCAACAAAGATCATCGATCAGAGGGGTTTAATTGCAATGGCAATAGCAGCTTATGCAGCCTTGCTCTCCCTTACTCATGTTTTGGACAATGTCCAGAATCCTGCTCGTCGGCATCGGCTTCATCTGGATAAGAAACGAATTCAAAGCCTGCAGGATAAAGTTCAGTTCTTGCTGGAGTTTCTTGAAGTTCATTCCAAAAGACGAAGCAAAGAAATTAATTAAGGATCTGGCGAGGCAAATTACTGTCGTTGCAGATGAAGCAGAAGATGTCATTGACTGTCATGTGGTGGATCGACTTCGTGATGGGTACTCTCAAGATGGAAGATATCACATGGACAACTTCCTCTAATCATTTTGTCAAGATATAGACAAAATGATTGAGAAGATCAACTCCATCATGGGAGAGTTGATGATGGTTAAAGATAAATGGACCAACCTGCAAGAACAAAATTCCATAGCTTCACTGCCTACCAGATCACCAACTGCTTCCTTCCAATGGCAAGAATAATACTATGGTGGATTTAATGAACACTTGATTCGAGTCATGGATGAGCTGACTACAGATGAACGGATCTCAAAATTCTCCCAATTGTCGGGATGGGAGGCATTGGTAAAATCACTTCTAGCTAGAAATGTTTTTGACGATCCATATATTATCCATCACTTCCATAAACGAATTTGGCTTACGGTATCAAGAATATAGATCGCGGGAAATTCTTATGCAGCTTCTTAGTGATAGAAAATATCAAGTACGTGATGAAACATTCGCTGAATTAGGACAACGGGTGCACCAAATGTTATTTGGTAGAAGGTATTTGATTGTTATGGATGATATGTGGAGTACTGGTGCTTGAGATGATCTCAAGTTGTTCTTTCCAAATATTAGGAATGGAAGTTGAGTTTTGTTACCACTAGGCTATCGGATGTCGCTTAGTTTAGGCTCTCACAATTACTATAGGATGAATTTTTTGGACGAGGATAAGAGTTGGAGTTTACTTTGTCAAAAAAACCGTTGTCCATATACTAATTTAGAGGAAATTGGTAAGAATATTGCAAAGAAGTGCAATGGACTTCCTCTAGTACTTGTAGTAATTGGTGGGTTGCTTGCAAATTCCAACATGAAACCGGATTATTGGGAGACGGTTGCAAGAAATATAAATTTATTTTCTAATTTAGAAGATAATGACAGCTGTATGAAAATTTTGTCTTTAAGTTACAATAATTTGCCTATTCATTTTAAACTATTTTTTCTTTATATGAGAGTTTTTCCCGAAGATTGTGAGATCCGTGTCTCCCACCTAATCAAATTATGGGTTGTTGAAGGATTTCCAAAGCCAACAACAAATAAAAGTTTGGAAGACATAGCATGAGAATATTTATTTACAGAAATTTTTGATTTTTGATTCGTAGATGGACATATAGAGGAAAACCCAAAAGATGCAGCATTCATGATCTTTTAAGGAATTTATGTTTAAGAGAATCTCAGGAGGAATATTTTTATTTGTGTTCCAAGAGTACAACAAATTTGAATTGCTAGAGCGCTGGAGGTACAGCTGTCCATGTCTGCTATGTGGTTCTCTATCAACGGTCGAAATGATACATCTCTTTGAAGTCCATGTTGCCTCACAATCGACATGACTAAAGCTCAATTCAGGAAAATGTGCGTTTGGAGTACGAGGAAACCGCTTCCTCGACTCATGATCACCCAAAGAGGAATTGAGGCCAACTCGTACACGAGTTATTCTATTTTTTTAAAATTGTTGTAGTGTCATATATTGATTTATATTAATCTTTTGTTTATTAGGTTTCTAAGAGACTTGAAAGTGAGGTTAGAATAAAGCACACGTGAGGCATCAATTGTTGAGGCTTACCTTGTAGAAGAAATCAGTCTGTTCAGTTCTCTGTATTTTGAGCCGCATGTTCTTTACAAACGGAATAGGCCACGTATAAATGACGACCTCGCCATTCACGACACTCGTATCCAACAATCTATTTTCAATTACCCTGGACGAGCTGGTGGTGACTCAAAGAAAAGATGACCTAGTGGACCAGAATGCCACATCATCGACACGTACATATTGTCCAACTATGAAGTAGTCTCGCCATACTACGAGTAAGTGTAAACTTACCAATATAGTTGATTCACATTGTGATTATTTTAACCTAGGTATTGATATGTATGTGAACAGGTCGTTCCTGAATGAACTTTACGAGAAGTACCACTCGGAAGACCCTATTTCTGAGGAGCTGGTAGCTACTCAATTCAAAGATTGGTTCAAATGTTGTGTAAGTTGTCTCTTATTAATTGTACAATAACAGTTGTAATCGTCAATAACATGGTTTCTACCTTTTCTGCCCATACAGGTGAAGACAGACTTGAGTTACACAGATAACGACCTTATTTTTGAATTCTTTGTAAGAAATTTCAATTTTATAAAACTGACAATGTATTGTCGTTTTAGGTCACATTACATTAGGAAAAACAAATTTATATTAAAATAAAATTAATTAGTCAGAAATCAATTGATTAAATATTTAAAAATATTTTAATAAAATTGTGGATTTTCATTTAAGTTTTTTTTATATTTATTCTACGTTATAATTTGGATTAGTATTTAAATGTTATTTGTATGCTATTCATTTTAAATTTTACTGTGCTCTAGTAATTTATTTTTTTATAAATATTTAAGATCTTAGTTGAAAAATTAAGTGGTTAAAGTATTATTTGTCTTTTTATCTTTTAGTTAGATATATTCTTCATCTTCTTAGTAGTTTAGAAGAATTAGAAATACCAAATGTTTTTTCTTCTTCATAGAATTAAATATTGTAGTTGATCACTCAAATTTTTATTTATAATTATTTTAGTTCCTCAAGTTCAGTTTTTTTTAATGTTAGCATCCCTAAATTTTAGTTTTTGTCTCAAACTTGGAGAATGATGTACAAAAACTCCAAAAAGCAAATAATGTATGTTGTTATAATAAAATGAATTGCTTCAGCTAAAATATTTTTGTCCTAAATTTGTCCCTTAATTAGTTGAAAAGTTTGTAATATCATGATTGGAGAAGAACTTTGGTAACATCGTAATTCTGAGATGAAAATATGACTTTAAAGGTGAAACACAGTCTAAGCATGTTATGCCACTTCAAGAATATCAATTTAGCAACGACTTTTGTAACGACCACATTAATATTTTAATAGTTATTTATTAATTGTAACAGATAGCATTCCACGACCATTTTGAACATTACAAAATATTACTACTTGTAATGGCTTAGCTAGAGCTCGTTATTGTTTGTAACGGCCTTTTATACTAGCCCTAAAAGTCATTACAATACTGGACCAAATGCAGAAATGTGTTTGGACCAATTTTTGGAACAGTCAAATTAAATTTGATATATTTATTATTGGAACGGCCATTATAACACATATAGTTATGAGATTGCTTCAACTCTGGAATGGTCTTCTGAATTCCCGTTATAATGGCCTTGCATTATGTTGTCACGATTTTTGTCCCGAGTTTTGTAATACTTTTTCAACACATGTTGTAACGGTCTTTGTGGCTCCTGTTGTGAACGTTAGTTTTAGTTTTGTACTAGCCTTTGTTACTATTTATTATACTTCTTTAGTAATGATTTTTGAGCGACCTTTTTAAAAATTAATAACTCTCTTTTTACGGTCTTTGGAACTGCTTTTGTAGTCATATGATAGTAATTCTTATTCCAAAAACTATTACAAAATCCATTACAAAAGAAAATATGTTATTATTAATATTTGTATTTAATATATTTTAATATTCATTTTTTAAAATAAGTTATTGAATTTTTTGTTATTTATATAATTTAATTTCTTAAAATATGAAACTTTATACTAAAAAATTATAATATAGCAAGAAAATAAAAATAATTTAATTAATAAAATAAAAATATTGTTTAAACATCGTATTTTTACAAATGAAAAAGTCCTAATCTAAATCAGCTTCTCCGTCAACAGCATCTTCCTCATCGTTGGGTGCCGAGGGATCAGTTGAGATGGGACGGTTAAGGCAGCGGAGGAGCGGGCTAGGTGGTCGCCATCCACTCCTTGAGCCTCATGACCCGATCATCAAGGTCGAGGCGCGGCAGTTGTGTGAGTGAGAGCGACGGAGTAGTGGATGAGTTGGATGTGATGGTCCAGCAATCTTGGTGGCCTTAAGCCAAGACCGAATACTCGGCCCCTCTTCTTCTTCTTGATGCTGACAACCGCAGTTGTTGCTCGATCTGGGCCATCAAGCCTTGAGAGGATAATGAGAATTTTGATCACAGTTTGGCTGGGTCTGGCGTTCCTCCATCATCCTTAGAAACAACTCCTGCTAATAGATTAATTGATTAGTAAAATTTTAAAAAAATAATTTTAAATTCATAAATTAAATTATAACACTTACCGCGACTTTTGCTTCCCTCGGGCCGCTGCATTGGTCGTCTTCCTTCTTTTTATAACACTTCTCGAACACCTCCATCTGCTTGACAGGGTGTCCGAGTTGTGCCTCCTTTTGAAAAATTAGATTAAATTACTTACAATTAATTACTTACCATTATCAAATAATTTTTGTAAATTACAAAAAATTACAAAAATTTACAAAAGTTTTTCGAATAAATTGCAAAAAATATTAATTTTTTTAAAAAATTATAGAAATTATAAAAAAATACAAATTGCACAAAATGTTATCAATGAATCATATTCTCAAATTAGCAATAATTTTCTGTTATTAACATTTTCCATCGAGATTACACATTTTAGTAATAAATTTTTTTAAACAATTTGATAACAATATATTCTCAAGGAGGGGGTGAGGGGAAAGTGGGGAAAAAATCTACTAAGTATCCCTTATATATATATATATATTATATATATATATATATATATATATATTGTTTGGAATGTTAAAGAATTGATGAAAAGGTGTTACAAAATGTGAGAGACCGTTTCTAAAGGAATTTCAATAAGAAATCCGTATATAGAGCCGTTACAAAAAGAATTCCAACATGAGATATTTGTACTTAAAATAAAGGATATCATATTGGCAGACAGTATATAAAGCCGTTACAAATGGTATTCCAAATATAGAAAACAACATCGTTTTGCTGCCCTCGTTCATAAAGCCATCTCTAAAAGTATTCCAAATAAATAATTTTTTTTCATTAAAATGTACAGAAATAAAAAACAATCCGTACTCAACAATTTAATGTTGTAGAAAAGTATATATTATGTGGAATAATGCAATTGAAATACATAAAATATTTTATAGTTGACATTGATGTATGTTCACAATGTGCAAGAAATTTGTACATTCATAAATGTTAGTAACACATAGATGTAACAATCATCCTACATGGTTGAATTACATGGGTTCGGGCCGTCACAATTTAGATCAAATCGTTAGATATGATCAAACTTATAGAAAAAATAAATTTTCTAAAGTTTTAGACTTATTGGGTATACGGATGTCGAGATATCATAATCGAAACATAAGAGTAATCATTCAAGACGATGCATTATTGAATCAGGCCGGTATGATTTTAAATCATACCATCTGATATGATCTAATGAACATGGTTTTAAATATATTCACATTTGATATGAATCGGGTGCCCGAATTTTAAGATATTGTACTTGCAAACATAAGTTTTTGAATTAGAACATATTTTATAACGACTTTTTACATGGTTTTGTATTTTATGCACTTGTACCGACATTTGGTACAACTGTTGTAACGACCCATTAAATAGAAGGAATCCCCCCAAATTTTATGATTTTGCCATTAAAACCATTAGGTGAACCAGCTTTTGGAACGACCAATGAATTATGGCCGTTCCAATTATTCAGTTTCCCTCCATGTGGCGTGCGTGATGTACCCGCACCTTGTTGTTGTGCAATTGAAAGATTAACAAAGATTTGTATATCATCAGGATCATGGAGGTCGTACTTCTGATTGTCCATAGCAACTTCAGAGACCGGTATGACTTCCTCCGGCTAATATGCGATATCTGTCCAACGAGACTCATCAACTACTCTCCGAGCCTTGATTTTGCAAACAGTCATCCAATCCTCTTTGTCTCTTTTCATACTTGGGTGCTCTATGTAGTAAACTTGTATTGCTTGTTGTGCTAGTATGAATGGATCATTCTTTTGGTACACCTTTTTGAAATTTACATCCACGAGGTGATAACAAGGGTATACATTCATGCCTCTTACTGGATCAATCCAACAACACTTGAAATAGAACGACGTGCAAGTTTGGAATAAGTGGGTGTATCAATTGAATTATCTCTGTCATTATCCCATAGAAGTCATTGTCCTCGTATGTATATGATGAACTTTTCATACACACCCATAATTCATGGTTGACTTGTCGAAGTTATGACGTTCCATGTGCAAATTGTATCAATTCACAAAGTAGAAAGGGAATGTAGTCAACTTTGCACTAGGAACCCAAAAATGACACTTTAGGAGATAGTTATCCATGTAGTTCAATTTGGGATAAACATGCACGTTCTTAAATCATACAATTTTGTTTATAGCTCGCGAATAAGTTTCATTCAGATCAATTATTAAAAGATGTATATACTTACACATCGTTTAAATCAATATTTGAAATTGGTTAATACAAGATGATCAATAACTGGGTCGTTCGAATGGTGGTGCTGGTATAGTTTTATTAAGAATGATATGTTTGACAATTCAGTTAAATAATATATATTATATATATATATATATATATATATATATATATAGACTTAACATGTATATTAAAATTGCAAAGCTGAGAAATTATAACTTACTCATAATATGGCATGACTACTTTACAGTTGCAAAATATATACGTCCCGATTATGTGACGTTCAGATCCACTGAGCCATCTCCACTAGCTCGGCCAGGGTGGTTGGAAATATACTGTTGGATTCTATCTTCATTGCTCGTGGGATCATCATTTCTACCGGGTCTGCTTCGTTTGCAAAGAACGTGCGGCTCAAATTAGTGAGAAGAGAATAACTCGATTTTTTCGACAATGTATGCCTCGACAATATGTGCTTTGTCCTTCACCTTTTTCTTCAAGTCACATAGGAACCTTTCAAAGGGGTACATCCACATGTATTGCACTGGCCCCTCACGTGAGCCTCGTATGGTAGGTAAACATTAAGGTGCTCTACTAAGTAAAAAAAAGTTGGAGAAAATATCTTCTTAAGGTTGCATATGATGAAGGCAAAACTATGCTCCAACTTATATAGCTTGGTGACATCAAATATGGTTGAGCATATGCTTTGAAATAAAAGACTCACCACCATTAATGCGCCCCATACATGCTCGGGAAGCATCTCACGAAAGGCAATCGGGATCATTTCTACATGAATACGTGACAGTTGTGGTTTTTCATGCCGTAGATCCTCAACTCTATCATGTCGGCGCAGTGGACAATGTTAGACGGGTCGCCATTGGGAAAATTAAGACTACGAATCCATTTACATATCCCCCTCTTCTGTTTCTTTGTCAATGTATAGACCGCTTTAGGCATAGCATTTGGTCTCTGTTCGTCCACCTCAAGCTTTGGCCTATTACATATGATCTTCAAGTCCTTCCGTGCATTCAAATTATCATTCCTCCTTCCCTTTATGTCCATTATGATGTTGAATATATTGTCAAATACATTTTTCTCAATGTCCATGACATCAAGGTTTTGTCAAATCAGATGCCATCCAGACGCCATCCCATAAGTGGGTAGGTCATTCACAGTCCACATCAATGCTGTCCGCACAATGAATGCCTGGTCCGTGGTATTGTCGTACTTTCGAACTCCCACATGACACAATTAATATAGCTCCTCAATCAACAGCTCTAAGTACACATCGAGCAGACGTTTCAGATTAGATGGGCTAGGAATCATAGAACTCATGCACATACCTGTGAGGAGATTGTACGATGTAAACATAACGGGTCAACATGGATAAGTACGACCATACTGCCATGAAGCGCAAACTCGTCTATGTAAAAGCCCAACCGAACATTATGCGGTTCTTCTGTAAAATCGGAATACATCTAGTGACAATGCCTCCAACCCTCTGCATCGGACGGATGACACATGGAGTCCTCCCCCGTTTGATATGTCGCATGGCATGTCATTGCTCCGCAGTAGCTCTCGAAGCATACAATCTCTACAGACTGGGAGTAAGTAACAGGTACCTAAGGGGCCACCATTCGGGTTATTATTCTTCTTACCACGATGGTTTAAGACATGATCTCCCCGGGAGGTTCTTATCATACATCCATCTTCTTAATTATTGTAACATAATGATATATCACTGCATATTCACATGTATATTTATAATTATATGTTGTAAATTTATAAATATTACTTTACACTAACAATACATAACATATAAGATCAAAAAATCATAAAACTAAAATAATTAAATTACAAATTAATTAACAAAAAGGATTAAAGTTGTTACTTGGTCAACCAATTCAAGAGATGAATAGTTGTCGTATATTAAGCAATTCCCTGATCAAGTGTACATGCATGAAGATCAAAGAGTATTTGAGAGTGTGTATCGTTAATAATAAATTCTAGAAGAAATGAAATGAAATGAAAATAATTTGCAACACACACATTTATATAAGCTAAGGTATACCGGCTTTTGGACGGTCTTTGAACAAAAAATATAGCAATTTAAAATATGTAGTCGTTATAACGTCTGCATTTGGAAAGACCTTTGTAATACACATTAAAAGAAGTCGTCCATATTGGTACGACCTTTGTAATATCTATTTTACATAGAATTTGATCTGTTTTTTTATACGATATTTGTAACGGCTCTCTCTCTCTTTTTCTCTTTCTTTTTTTTTTCTCACAGGCCATTACAAAGTTAAATTATAGTCCCAAAAATTATAGGAAACTATTAATGGTCAAAAAATATTATTGGTCTTTTTAACGGTCCATTGCATTTAAGCATTTAGACTGGCTTTATGTACATGTATTGGAACGGTTTTCATAATAATAAATGTTGCCTGTCTCTAATTTCAAAAATAATTTCAAAAGCCGTTACTAATTGTGACAATTATTTATTTGTAACAACTTTAGGGACAACTAATATTAGTAACGGCTTCCGTAACGGTTTTTGGCCGTTACAAATAGTGAAATTATTATTGGCTGCGATATGATGACATCAAAATTTATCTGTTACAAACTTGTACGAAAGGCCGTGCGTATTCCCATATTCTTTTGTAGTGTAGTCTATTCATATGTTGAAATTGTTCATTAAAGAACAAGATCATGTTTACACAATGCAGTCTTGGCGTCTAACTTTTAGTTTGAATACTTAATGTGCTTTTTTGGAGAACACGCCCATGTCACAAGGCACAACTAGTCCATGGTTAATTTATGTATTTTTTAATAAAAAATACATAATGACAAAAGTAACCCCAGCAGCTAAGCCATGTGTTGGTTATATGACAATTTCCTAGCCACATTTTCATCGAAAAATGTTCAGATGACTGATCTGAAATAAAAATTGATGTTAGAGATGTTGGATGCGAAATGTTAAAAAATGAACTTTAGGTTTATAAGTGATTCTAATCACAAAGTGAAGGGACCAATTATAATATTGACCCTTTATATAACTAATTCTAATATGTTATTGAAAAGAGTATTAGTTTACCTTCAAAACATTATAGTAAACACTTAAGACATTCTCACTATTATATATTTTATCATAATAAATTGCACTTATACAAATTCCTTTACCTTCAAAATAAAAGTACGAGAAATTACAATAAAAAAAAATACTTGTTAAATCTTAAAATAAAAATAAAATCATTTAGTTGGAAGTTACTCATATTAATTTTCAAAAACACTTCTAATTAATAAGATTGATAAGTTTTACTTAAAATTTCATGATATTAATTTATTTTTGTTTTAATTTTTTTAAGTTTATATTAGTACTTTATATATTTAGGCGCTTTTTCTTTTTAAATTTTATCGTGCCCTAATAAATGAATTTTTTTTTAAAAGTATTTAAAAGTCTCTTCTAACAACTTAATTGCGTAGAAATATTACTTTTAATTTATTTTTGTAATAGATATAATTATCATTATTTAAGTAGTTTAGAGGTATTAAGACCATTAAATGGTCCTTTTTTTTATAGTATTTTATTCTTTTGTGACTAATTCTTATTTACTATTATAAAAAGGTTAGGTTATATTGCATAAAACCCCCCTATATTTTAAATTTTAGTTGAAAACCCTCGTTTAAAAAAATAAGCAAAAAAATCCATGTGTTTTTGAAATTATGTGCACTCTCTCCTTTTGTTAATTAGGTTTAGCGGTGTTAAAATTTTTGCTAAATAATCCGTTATACCTTGTTCTGATAGCCTTTGATCTTCAATAGTTAAAAAATCAACAGTTCAGATTTCAAATAGTCTAAAAATATATTTTTTATATATGTACACACAGAATTATATATATATACATATATAATACAATGTATAGATACATATATATATATATGTACAGATGTCGTGCTAGCTCACATCTCTAGGCAATAACGCCGTCGCCCAGCGCAAAAGGGATGACGTCGCCCCTAGAGAAGGGGCGGACAGCTGCCAAATTCAAGGAGCGATCGCCGCCAATCCGGGGGATGGCGGTCGTCCACTTCACTAGACCACCTTCGTCTCCCAGATCCAGGTCCAGATGGGTGGAGGCGCGGCCAACGACAAGGGGAGGCGAGGCGAGGCGATGTTGTGACTTTTTTATTTTCTTTAAAAAATAAGTAAAAATAATAACTTTTCAAAAATTAAAAAATAAATAAATATTTGTTAAATACTTAAAATGATAATTTTAAGTCAAATAATTAATTATATTAAATAATATAACTTTAAAAAATGATATAATATTTTTATGTTTAATTAATATACTTAATAATTATAATTTATTTAAATATATTTAAACTAACTTTTAGGTATTTTGATAATTAATTATATATTTTATGAATAAATATAATTTATTAAAATGTACTTGGATTAAATATTATTTTAAATTAGTAGATAGTATATTATTTATTAAACTATATTTACATTTCAAAAGTGGGGTAAAATGGACATTTGCACATATAGACTAACCCTAAAAAGGTCAAAAACGAAACTCACTTCCGAAATAGGTGAGTGTAGAATGTCAACCGCTCTAATGGAGTGGGGCTTTTTTACTATATGTTAAATAAACATATGGGGGTTTTCATCTATAAAATTATGATAAGAGGATTTCACGCTATTTTATCAAAACTGGGAGGGTGTTATGCAGTTTACCCAAAAAATTACTTAAGTAACGATATGATTGCCTTGTCACAATAGGAAACAAACATTTAGAATTTACATTTTTATACAAAGTATAGATATAAATATAGATACAGATACACATAGATATAGATATAAATGATGAAGGAAAAGTGAATTTTTCATCCTAAGCTCAGACCAATAGACCTTCAAGTTTTTGTAGGTTGGACCATAAATTTAAGTGAAATAACTAATGTAAATGCACTAAACCTTCAACATGAATGGTCTCATTTCCGTAGCTCTGTTGTTCCTCCAATATTTTCTTTGCCGAATTAACAACAGAATTACCGCAATCATATAAATCAATCAGTTGCAATGTGGCTATGTCTCCAACACCTAAAGGGATCTCCTCCAGGAATTGAATATCCTCAAGAACATGTCTCTCAAGATTAGGAAAATGGATATTTTCTACTCTCCACCGCACAAGCTCACTTCTCCAAATGAATAAGTCTTTTAGTTGAAGAAATTGCCCTTCAACAGGACTCCAATCAGGCCCCTCGAGCATTATAGTGCAATTCGAGCACTTCAAGATTCGGCAAAGAACAATAACTGTTATCTCTTCCAGGGAATAGAACAAGACATCAAAGTCAATTTTTTAAGTGAAGTCGGGAAGGAGATATTCTTCAATGACAAAAGATCTTCAGCTTCAAGGAAAAGTGTTCTAAGTTTAGGCAGATGAGCGACGTTGTGGAGACAATAGTATGACCATTCTGCGCTTTGTCTTCTCCAGAATAACAAATTTTCAGTTTCTTAAGATTTGGGACTCTTTTAATGATGTCTGTTGTACACCTGAAATTTCTTATCTTGGAAAGTGTTTGTAGGTTCTGCACAACAATGGAATCTTGAGTAACTGTTGGAATAGGTAAAATAGCATGTCCGGCTACAATAAGATGTCTAAGTTGCGGCATTTCTCAAATTTCAGGTGGTAGAACTGTTTTACAAATAGCCCAAAGGATACCCAAAGATAACGTTTGTAGGTTCCAGAGTAAAAGTACTGCAGATGGAGACATAAACTGTAGATCCTTCTCATAATTCACATGAACGTACCGCAGTTTAGTGGGATGCAAAAATTCTACATCACCTTCATTGAAATCCTTCACCCGCACTAATCTTAATCTAGTAAGATTTGGATACATCATTTTTACAGTCATTGCACATCGGAAGACGTGTAAATGATGTCGATTGTGAGGCAACATGGACTTCAGAGAATCTATCCTTTGGACTGTTAATAGAGAACCACACAGAAGACATGGATGACCGTACCTGAAAAGCCCTAGCAATTCAATTTGTTGTACTTTTGGGACACAAATAAAGTATTCCTTCTGAGATTCTCTGAAACATAGATCTCTTAAAAGATCATGAATGCCGCACCTTTTGAGTTTTCCTCTATACGTCCAGCTACGAATCAAAATCAAATTTCTGTCAATAAGGTCTCTTAAATACTCTTTTGCCACGTCTTTGAAATTTTTATCTTTTGTTGGCTTTGGAAATCCTTCAACAACCCATAATTTGATCAGGTGGGAGACAGAGATCTCACAATCTTCGGGAAAAACTCTCATGATTTAAGATGAATAGGCAAATTATGGAAAAATCTCATTTTTAGTCCAATATCTTAGGGTCATTTTTAATTAAATCTCATTTGTTATATTTTTCTCAGATTTCGTCCCATATCTTCAGAATTTTTTCAAATATAGTCACAAAATTCAATTTCCGTCAATAGATAACGGAGCCGTTAGTTCCAAACAACCTCCCCCCACCCCACCCTTCTTCCCCATTGTCTGCCCCCACCTTCCCCCACCCGCTACCGCCCGCGCCTCTTCTCCATTGCCGGCGCCCAGCCGCCCCCACCTTTCCCCTTCTTCCCATCCCCGCCTCAGCCCTCCTCCCTTCTTCCTCGCCGGCCCCCCCCCGTGCCCCCCCCCCCCCAACCTCCCCCTTTCCTAGTCGCCTGGCCCCCACCTTCGCAGGCTGAATAACGAAGTATATTTTTCTACTAAGGACAGACCGGAGGATAAGGAGCACTATATTTAATTAATCCAAGTAAAATGTGAAAGAGAGAAATTGTTATATCCACGAGAGGAATCCAAAGTTATAGTCCCGACACTCATATTAGGTTGTAAATTTCCAGTTTTATGAATTTATTTATTTTATTTTTAATAGTTGCATGTTGTTTTTTAATTTATTTTAAATTTTGTTGGTTGATTTAGAATTATGATGTATTGCATACTGAATATTATAATAACATATGCTGTCAAATTTGAAAATATTGATGTACTTTTAAAAACAAATACTTCATATGGGTGGTGGCTACGCAATACAGTGAATAAATCACGAGTTTTTCTGAGATTTGATATAATTAAAAGTGCCCGTCGTTATTCAAAAAAATTATAAATATTCCTAATGTTTGACATACTTATGTAATTTTTTAATAGAAGTTTGGAATTGTTAACTTTTCTTTGTTGTACCTTTTTTTCAAAAAAAAAAACTTAAGTTATAAGAAAAAGAATCAGGTGGATAGAAAAATTTTAAAAAAAAAATCACTTAGTGCTAAAAAAGTACAAAATAAAAAACAATATAATTCATAATTTACAAGGACATTTTGATCAATTCACCAAAATTAAAAAATAAATAAAAATTTGACGAAAACTAATGAATTGAACCACTTGTTAAAAGACTGTTAAAGTAAAAAAGAATAGTATTTATTTTTTTAAATTATAAAAATATATAATTATATACTAAATTTTAAGAGAGTCATAAAGTTGAATCGGCTAAATTTAAAATCATATTAATTGTTAAAAAGTTATGAGGTGTACCACATACGCTTTTAATTTTATATTTTAAAATAATTACCAACTATTTTAAATATTATTTTAATCTCAAAAATCAATTCCATGAACGTTTTCAGAAGTAATAATTATAGGGATAAATACACTCACCTCCCTTGAAATTTTGTGTTGATGCGTATAGCCCAAGAAAATTTGGCCCAAAGCAAAATAAGAAGACTAATAATAGCCCAAAATGACCCATTACCCAACAAAGAAAGGCAGGCCCACAACCTCTAAAGAGGAGACCCAACGAAATCACCCAATAAAGAGTGTTGGACCAAAGCCCATGACAAGACACCCCTCATATGGCGTACACGTGGATTGTTCATGTCAAGACGCCACCCCCCCCCCCCCACCAACACGTGGCATGCATACAAGCTGACAAGTATGTCCCAAGAGAAAGCTCCGTCCAGGGATGTTCCCCCTACAGCTCAAACTCCTGATCCAGAAGGATTCCCCCACATCCAGGAGTCCCATTCGACCTAAGACTCCATATTCAACTCAAAGATAGAATTCTATCGGCAATAAACACTGGATAAGATTAAGTTAAAGCTCATCCTAAAAACCTTTATCCGTTTTTATCAAGAATGAAGGCTCATTGAAGTGCCCTACTTTGAAGGGACATCCCCCTAAAAATACAGGTCAAGTCCCCCAGGCGATGGAGACCTTCTAATCTCGAACTCTTGTTATTATTCTGCTATTTTACTCTTAAATTGATCTCTAAATATGATTTCAACCACGAATTCGTTCAACATAATTTATTTCATTATTTTGACTTATTTTCTACATTTAATCTTTCTCAAATCAATACTAACTTAGGCGTCGGAGTGCTAACAATTTATTTTGCAAGTTCCGTTCGTCAAGTTAATTTTTGTGTTGGCCTAGACCCAGCATCTAAGTCCAGGACCGTTGGACCCGTGCAAAAATCGCACATATAAATTGGCGCCGTTTGTGGGAAATATAAAGTTCAAAATGTGAATTTTAATAGAGACTCCGAGCAATACCGTAAACAAGCAAAAGGTTGTGGGATTTGACAGCAACTCCCAAGCTTTGCAGGTGGTCACGGATCAACTGAAATCCTTAAAGGAAAGATACAAATGAGACACATGGTGCAATACAATTGCGAGTCCATTAAGAGAAACTAATTCATCAAAAGTAATTGGAGTCTCTCAGAGATAAACTCACCAAATTAGAATCTAGACTCAAGATTCACATGTGCTTTTGATGCATTACAATATCTCAGAATCTATTATATCATGATATATCTACTGTTTTATCATGTTAGAATTGCCAAAAGATGGGGAATTATGGGAGGCATGGCTTTTCCTTTTATTTCAAGGTAATTGCAATTTACCTAATCGTATTATAGAAAATAGACAAACAATCCTCTTATGAAAAATAAAATAGCAATTCACTCCTCTATGTTTTTCAAAATGTAGTAATTTATCTCCCTATGTTTTTAAAATTGAAGCAATTTACCTCCTTAGGGATGCAGATAAATTGCTTCATTTTTTTCAAATACAAGAAATAAATTGCTATTTATTTTTCATAGGAGAGTAATTTGTCCATTTTCAATATCCCATGAGGGTAAATTGCTATTCACTCATTTTCGTTCCAACACATACATACAGGATCATCTCTTCATTCTTTGAGATGATCAATGAAGTTCCTAAAATTCTTAAAAGAGGATCCTTCTTGATCAACACTCTCTTCCACCATTTTCTTCAATTTCGCTGTATTTGCTTTTAGATCATCGTTAGAAAGCAACATTCCAAGTTTCATCTTGATTTCATGCCGTGTCCTTATCCCATTTTCATCAACGTCAATCCTCAACCCGATTTTCCACTTGTCACAAATGTACTTCTGGTTGTAGAACTGATCCGCAAAATAAGGCCAACATAAAAATGGTACTCCCCTACTTAAACCCTCCAATATTGAGTTCCACCCACAGTGTGATAGATAACATGCTATAGAAGGATGAGATAAAACCTTTTCTTGAGGCGCCCATTCAACTATTTTTCCAATTCCAGCCACTCTCTCCACGAACCCATTTGGGTACTCAGCCTGACACCCATTTGCAAGGTTCGATCTCACAACCCACAAAAAGGGTCGATCGGAAAGCTCAAGCCCGAGCGCGAGTTCATCTAACTGGTGCTGGGAGAAAACAGCTGAACTCCCAAACGAAACGTAGACCACGGAGGCAATTGGTTTCTCATTCAACCAGCTTAAACAAGATGTATCTTCGCAAAGAAAGGTTGAAAAATTGCCGGATGATTTGCAATTAGTAGTGTTGAGTAATGGTCCAATGGGCAATAATTTAGAATTTAAGTCGCAAGTTGAGGATTCAAGTTCATAGGAAGTATTGCAGAGTAACCACTTAACTTGGTTACATGGTTTTTCCGAAATTCGAGCAACTTCAAATAAGATTTTTTGAGTTTTTAAGTCGATCGGAAAGCTCCAAGCTAGTTCATCTTTTCTCCATGGGGGTATACCGTCGGACAAGCTAAGGACATTGTTTCCCACTAGATTTCCTGCAAAAGAGCAACTTATTATTCAAATCTGAAGGAAAATATTAAGCAATTTCAAATGATTTAATATTAAAAAAATTAAAATCTAGTAATACTTCCCAAGATATAATTTAAAATAATAGTTAAAGGATTCGAAATATGCAATAATATTAAATTACACAGACAAGTCCTTTGAATTTATTATTGAAAATCTAAAGTTTTTACCTTCAAGTCTATCAATCCAATTACAATGTAAAATATGTTAATAGAGAGAGGTGTAACTTTACCACTTTGAACAAATAATTATGCAACACAAAATCTCTTGTTGCACCTCCTTAGATTTCTATAAATAGGTTGTCCAATTTCACTTTATTTCCGCCATTTTTTTGAAAGATTAAATGCAATTTACTCCACAGCCACTACTATTGCATCTCTCCCCATCCTCCACCACCTCCGCGTACCTTTTTCGCACCCCAGACATCTGCGTCGGCCCGCCTTCCCCTTAACTACCCTCCTCCTTGTCCGCCCCCAAACAACTCGTCTTCACCTCCCTCTCCCCGTCCCTAGCCAGTTGCTCCCTCAAAATAGTCATGCTCCTCCCCTTTCCCCGCTGTCGGTATGCAACTACCTTCGCCTTCTCTATTGCCCCCGCTCTACTCCCACCACTCCCCACTGCCCGTATGCACTTGCCTTTTCTCCTCTCCAAACCTAATAATTAACCATTGATTTTAAAAATTATAAATTATAATTAATAATAATAAGAGTGTTTTTAAAACTATATTTATACACTTTTATGATTTTTTAATATTTATTAATATTAAATTAAGGAATATATAATACAATCTCCTCCCCAAAAATTTAGTATAATTACATATAAACCTTCTGTGGTTTGAAAATGTACACCTTGTACTCTTAACATTTATTTTCGTCCATCAAATAAATCCGTCTATTAGTAAATTTTCACGTAAATTGGTGACATTAGCCAAAAAAGAAATAAAAAAATTCATATTTACCCTTGATTAACTTACACACTTATTGTAAGTCAAACTAATTTTTTCTGAACAAACTTTCCTTATCTCGTTGGAAGATCCTGAGGAGGATCATTAGAACCTATACTTTCCTCCGATAGTGGTAATACTGGAGCGATCTCATTAGTTTGAACAATGACTAAGTCCACCATCTCGAGTTGAGAAAAGGATTCAGACAATTATTGTAGATCTAATAGATCCGCTTTGGTAACCTCTATTATTTATGGCGCTAATGACCTCTCGAATCTGTTCATCTCTTGTCTTTGAGGAATCTCCTTCGCCTTCCCTTTCTGATGTAGAAGAGGTATTCTCCGAAGGGCATCCCTAATCCACTTTTGTCTAGATCTGGATGTTTTAGGATTTTCCCTTTGGTTATTTTTTAGATCTACAACTTTTGTCTTCAGATCTGTAAAATCCTTATGTAGATCTAGAAGGATCTTAAGGATCTCATCCACCTTTTGGTTCAAGGATTCTATTTTCATAGGTACATGAATTAACTTAAGTTCATAATCTTGAATTGTCTTCTGAATTTCCCTCAGATCTTGGGAGATCTTTGAGGTTTCCGACTCGAGTTCTTTCCAATGAGTTCCCCTAATCATAATTTTTAGACATGTAGCGGTGAAGGAATTTACCCATTCCGTTTCTCCTAGCTGGGATTCTACCATGGACTTTGGTGGAATGTAAACACCTCACCATGTTTCCTAGTAGTGTCTGTTGGACTTGAAAATTCCTCCTCCATTCTTGTTTATCTTTTCCTTCGAGAAAAGCTAGGTTAATCCATTTGGAACCCTCACCACTTTTCCAAAGAATCCCTTTAAAGAGGTTTTTCCTGTCTTTCCAGAATTTGGAAATATTCCCTGTTGTTATTGCAACTCGAACTTTCATTAAGTTCCATTTCTCTCAAAGAGTGTCCTCCATTAGTGAAAAATAATATCTAAATGCAATATGAACAAATATTTCTTCAGTAAACTTAGGTTATGATACCATTCTAGGTGAGCATGGATGAAAATATGCATAAAAATGCAAGAATAGTGAAAATCGACTAAAATCCGCACTTTAAAGTGGTAGAGGGGTAAAATTGAGCATTTTTCAAAAGTTACGAGACTAAAATGCAGTCGCTTAAAATTAAGGGACTAAAATGAAAAATAGCCAAAGTTAGGGAACGAATTTTACCTTTAACCCCCACATATACTAGTGTTTCCCCAAATTAAAACTTAAGAAATTAAAACAAAAATTTGCATGCGTGCAAATCTTCTTAAAACTTACCATTACCATCAAAATTTCCTTGTTCAATAAGCTTTGGTATATGCAACGTTACCGCTAATGTAGCAGCTGCAGCCGGCCAAAACCCGACAGGTTCAGCTCCCACTCTCTCCGCAACCTCCAAAACCCACCCCACTGTAATATCGGCCACAATAAAACTAACCTTCTCATCACTATTCGAACAGTTAATTTTGTGGATCAAATGAGTCAAGGAGGCCGCCATCGTGCTTCTGAGGCTTTCGATTAGCTTAAAAGCGTCGTTCCGATCATCGTCAGGAGCCAGTCCATCAGGGATGGAGGTGATGGCCATGCTGTCCTCTTCCTTATCTTTCGTGTCTTCTTGATCAGACAACATGATAGAAGCAAGAATTTTGTCGTGTATGTGTTGTGTGTTAACGAAGGTAACCTTAATCCCGTGATTGGCGATGAGGCGAGAGAGTTTCATGAGGGGTGTGACATGCCCTTGGGCTGGGAACGGCACCGCCAAGACATGGGGCCTTTTGCCCTTTGCTATATCTGCCATTATTAGTTTCAGCTTAGTACTATAGTACTTTTCGATACTTCAATTTATAAAGGGGAAAATCAGTTCATATGTTTATGAGGGAGAGAGAGAAAATTGTTGGGTTAAATATAATTTACCTCCCTATGTTAATGAAAAAATACAAAAAAGTCCCTAAAAAAAAATAAAGTACAATTTACCCGCTTCTGATTTAAAAAATGGTGCAATTTACCTCCCTCCGTAAAATTTTATAAGGGGGTAAATTGCATCATTGTTTAAATCATAGGGAGGTAAATTGCACTTTATTTTTTTACAAATGCTTTTTTACACTTTTTCATTAACAGAGAGAGATAAATTGCATTTAAAAGCTTGAACTGATTTTAGGAGATAATTACACTTCTCCAAAAGCTTGATGCATGTGTCTAATTTTATTTTACTCATTTTCCAGTATAATTACACTTCAGTTCATATGTTCCAGTATATAAAATATTGACTTCTTCAGAAGCTTAATGCATGTGTCTAATTTTAGGAGATAATACATTTTTCTTTTTTGATATTTGATGTAATTATACCTAAATTTCTTATGGTTTAAAAATTATATTAACATACTTGAGGTTTGCTTGCATCTAACAAATAAGTCCCTTTATCAGTCAAAATTAACTGAATTTGCTGATATTAACAAAAAATTAAATTGAGAGGGACTTATTGTTAGACAGAAGCATACCTCAAGAGTGCTAGATGTAATTTATCAAATTATAGAAAATTTATGTGTAATTACGTTAAAAATCAGGGAAGGAGAGTGTAATTATCCCTTAATTTTATATTGTTTAAATGGGGATGTTAAGCGATAGATGAAACGGAGAAATATGTGCATATGTTTTTAAATGTAAAATACTATTACATCAAATAAAGGATTGTACATGTTTTATATAAGAAAATGTCAAATTTTAGAATTATTTTAAAATTATTTGTATGTTTCTAAAATCAAAATGCATAATTTTATTTATAAATATTATTGTTAATTAAGAATTGAAATTTTAAAATTGTATCTTATATAAATTAATAACCGCTGTAGCACGCCGATCTTGTGTGCATATAATAAATAATTTTTTATACTTTAAATATATTCTAAATAAGAGCATAACATATAAACCAGTACGTTACAGTAATAAAAGGAAAGAAAGGAAGAAAGAAAAATCATCAATTAATGTAAATTTTGAAAAAATACAAAATTAGTTATTTTATCATGAATAATATTTTTGACATCACAAAAACTTAATACAACGATGTCGTCAACCATCATTTATCAATGTGGAGTGTTTTTTATTTTTATATTAAATAAATTTAATAATTTTTATTTAAAACTAAAAAACAAAACCAATTCTTATCTTTCCCAACCCACCCACGTAACCTATGCCCCACCTACTGCACGCCGCCCGCCTGCCCATCGCCTTCTCCATCGCTGTTCCTTCTCAATAAGATTGCATTTTTTTCTGTGCGGTCCCCCTGGATTTGGACTGCAACGCTATCGGCCCATCTGGCTGGGCGATAGCGAGGTTGCCTTGTCGAGGAACAATGAGTTGGCATCACACATTTTTATAAACATTTATAATATTAGATATGTGTGTAATTATAATTTTATATACAATTGTGCATGTGGAAAAATACAATTTACTCTCTTAATATGAGATATGAGTGAAAAATCCCTTATGAAAAATAAAATAGCATATTATTTTTTATGTTTTGAAAAAAAAAGTAGATTACCCCCTATCTGAACCATCGATGTGGAGTAATTTGCTTCATTTTTTAAAACACAGGAAAGTAATTTACTAATTTTTTTTCACAGGAGGTAAATTGTATTTAACCAATTGTGCATATATAAATAAAAAATATATTTAAAATTATTTAAAATCTATATTGTTTGTTTTATTTAATAAAGATGAATGACTACTGAATTAAGGGCATAACTAATAAATCTTAAAAAGAAAAATAATATTTTAGAGTTGACTAATGATAGAAAAGCGTGTGCATTATTCCAAAAAACAAGTATGAGGGTTGTTTGGATATATTTTTAACATAAAATCTATACTATATAAAAAAAAATGCATTTTTCTCTCACAAATAGCGATTATGACACCGTGATACCAATTTTATCATTATACCAATAATGCCTATTTTCCTTTTCTTTGTTGCTTTATTTATTTATTGGTTTATATATATATATATATATATATATATTATTTATAATATATTTTAAAATATAAAATATTATTTATTATATGCACGAAAAGACGGCGTGCCGTGGTAGCTAGTTTTTAAAATACAAAGGGAGTTCAATGCAATTTTCTGAGAAATCGCACACCGAAGATAAATTTTTCCGAAATTTATAAAATGTTTGATCATGGATTTGGACATTTCCGACTTTTAACAAGTTGACACGGGCCAACGAGGTCTAGCTCAGTTGGTCAAGTTAATATCCCATAATTTTAGAAATTATGGTTTCGAACCTCATCGTATACATGAGATGTGTTCACTGCATATTAATATTGGTACCTACATAATCTCTACATAAGACATTTGTTGAATCCAATTGTAAAGTTGCATCGGTTAAATTTAAAATAACTACCAACTGATTTAAATATTATTTTAATCTCAAAAAATCAATTCCATTAAGAGTATTTAAAAGTAATAATTATAAGTAGAAAAAAATTATGTGGAAGTTTTTAGTAAAAAAAAAAAAGGGTTACTATGATTGGTATTTTCAAAATACACCAAAAAATAATTAAGACAAAAAAATTCATAGAAAATTCAACTTATTTATAAATATATTTTAATTTGTAATTAGCACATTTTCACGGCATTACGACTTTAATTTATTTTAACCTAAGTTAAGAAAATCATAAGAAGAAATTATATTTTCACCACGTCCGTTTAACTTAATTTAAATATAAATATCACCTAATTTAAACTAAGAAAGCTTCTAATCATGCTCCTAATGGGATGGCCTCACTTAAAATCCATTTAAAATTGTTTAATATATATGCTTATTCTCCCTCTCATCTCTTTTGAGTTGGCCAGGAATTGTTTTGGTTGTGGGATATGATGTATGGAGACAGATGAGATAATACAAATACGAATACAATAACGCAAAAAAATTAAAAAGAAATTATGAATATCGTATTTTTTATTATATACATTTTGAATTTTTCATAAAATTAAAATAAATAATATAAAAAATGAAGATAAAACATAAAATAAGCATGTCTTATATATAAAGTTCCTAACCAAAATAAATTTACAAACTATCATTTGTGAGTGAAATTTTCATATTAATATAAATAATATAGATATATAGATTAAAAGAAGAATTTGAGCAGCAAAGATTGCAAATGTAATTTAAAATTTGAAAAAATTGCATAAAACCCCCCTGTATTTTAAAAATTCGGCTAAAAACACCCCGTGTTAAAAATACATGCAAAAAAAATTCTGTACTTTCTGAAATATTACACACGCACTTCCTCCGTGAATGGTCTTTAACGGTGTTAATATTTTTGATGATTTTCCCGTTATGCCCTTGTCTTTTTAGCCATTGATCTCCTTTTAGTTAAAAATAAACGGCCTAGATCTTAAACAATTTATAAAATATATTTTTTTATTATTTATATACACACACAATTAACACAAAACAAAAATAATTATATTATAATATATACAAATATTTAATATGTATTATATACATATGTATGTATGTAGTGGAGGTGGTGGCGGCTGCGGCAATCACACCGTCGCAGATGGGGACGACTCCATGATGGCGCGCTCAACCCACCCAAATCTGCGGTGGAGGCCCAGGCAGAGGCAGAGGCAAAGGAGGAGACGCAGGCGGGCATGACGGCTGGAGCACAGACGCAGGCAGGGGCGGCGGTGTTATGATGAATTTTCTTTTCTTTTAAAAAAAAAAATTATTTATTTATTATTTTTTGTTTTGTATATTTAAATGCAATAAATTAATTTAATTATGTATCTTTATGTTAAAATATATTATATTAAAAAAACTTTATTTACTTTATTTCTATAAATAATATAATTTTACAATGTATCCAACACAAAAATTAAATTTATTAATAACATTTTTTGACATAAAATTATGTATTTTAATTTTGAAAAATTATAAATAGTATTAAATAATCTTAAAAATTTGATGTTTTCATAAGTAAAATATGTATTAATAATATAATTGATGTAATAATATATTTTACATATAAATATTTCATGAATGCTAATTATTTATTATTTATAATATATTTTTAATAAAATGTGAAAAAGGTAAAAAATTAATCAAAAAATAAAGAAGTTAAGGACTAAAAGTAGGTCAAAATATTATCTCACTCTCATTTCCAGCATGTGTAAGTCACTCTCTATTTTCTTTAACGGATAAGATTTTTTTTTTTGCAGGGTTTATAGTTATAAAAGATTTTTCTATTTAATTAATTAACACAAATAAGTTTTTAATAATTTTCAAATAACATAGGGGTTATTATGCAATTTCCCCCTTTTTTTCATGTGCAGTCTTCTTTTAAATCTTTTGACCTTCTTTAGTAGACACCTCATTTTTTTATTAATTTTAATTTTTGTATTGTCTTTCTGCATAATATGTTTTATTTTTGCTCCATCGTTCTGTATTAGTTTAGTTGATGTCTTCCTTTTTTCTTTTTCCTAAAATTTTTGGTAGATATTGTTTCTTTCTAATGGCCTCTGCTATGATATTCAGTATACCATTGATCACTCATATTTTTATTGAGTGCAATGAAAAATTGAAACTCTGTAAAAATTTGTAAGCTTAGTCCATACCATATGTAAAAAACAATTCATATAAAATATTACTAATGGTTCGTTGAAACTTTATATAGTCTCAATTAATTAAATAGTGAAAAAACAGCCATTTAGTGACAATAGCTTCAACCTAAATTACATAAATATATTACATATCTTTGGTTTGTGGTTTATTTTTTCAAAAATCTCTATTAAGTTCAGAATTATAAAATTTAATTAGTTGATATAGTCTATTTAATGTGGGTTATTATTGTCCGCCTTTTTTTTTTTTTAATTTAAGTTAATCTATATCTATGAGATGCTATTAAATAATAATCTAACCTTTATTTCTTCATACATGATTTATTTTTTTAAATGTAAAAAAAGATAAAACTTCTATAAGTTTATATTTGTATTTGCTTCATTTATTTGCAATCGCATAAAAATTTAAACTTGTATATTTTTTTATTGTAGTTTAATATACTTTTAAGTAATCAATTGTCAATTGTTTTTCTTAATTATTTTTTCAACTATACCAAATAATATATTACTGAAAGGGAAGTTTTAAGTTAATTTATAATATTTAGTTAAAATAATACACACTAAGTAATTTTTTTTAAAAAATGAGAATTAAAAAAATTAAAAGTTGCTTAACTTATGCAAATTATACCAAGTCATTGCTTATGTCATTAAGAAATTACAACATGTACTTATGGTAATTAATATACTTTAATTTATTGAATAATACACTAGTTTTGTTACCAAAATCTATTTGTGCAATTCAATGTTAGAGACTTTAGGGGTAAAATACATATTATCCTCCGCGATATCTCGAATGTTCAAATAAGCCCCTGTGATAAAAAACAAATATCATATAACTCTCTGTAAAATTTAAAAAGGTGCATATTGGCCCCTAACCCGCGCCCCCCATTTTCTATCATTTTTTTTCTCCGATATTCGACGACCTTTCAATATGTGCTTTCCACCATTGGAAAGCCCGTCCGACAACGATCATTTTGACACCTCACCACCGCCAATCTCTCGTCCATCGGCGAGTTATCTCTATTTTTCTATTTTATAATTTTTAGGTTTCTTTATATTTATATACATATAATAAATTATATTTTCTTATATTATATTTTTAAAATATGTATAATTTAAATACAGGGGTAGTTTGATAATTTAGGGGCAAAATATACATTTCAGTAGCAATTTTGGGAACATGAAATTTTACAGGGGGGTAATATGCACCTTTTTAAATTTTACAGGGGGTTATATGGTATTCTTTTTATCACAAGGACTTATTTGAACATTTGGAATATTCTACCCGAGACTTTAGCTTAGTATTATGTAATTATTTTGTTTCTAAGAAGATTAGTTTATATGACTCTCAAAAGCCATTTAATATTATATTGACTTCGTAAATATTGAAAAAAAACAAAATAAAAAAGAGTATTAAGTATGATTGGTCAGTTATCGTTCATTTAATTTTTAATAGGTACCAAAATTGTCATTTTATATATTAATAACTTATTAAATGAGCTCATTAACAGTTATTTGTATAATATCTATTACAATCTTATTAATAAATATAAGGGAAATAGCATTTTTCTTTCCGTTACTTAGAGCCTTACCACTTTTGATTTCATTGGCGGAATTCTTATTTTTTCCCATAACTTTAAAAAAGTAACAGTTTAGCCCCATGACATCTTCTCTTTAGATGTTTAACAGTAAAGACCATGTGGTTATTAAGTGCACTGAACCAAAAGTGTAAATGCTCTAGCAACCACGTGCTAAGCACGCAGTATATCCCATTAAAATATAACGAAAATGTGTCATGGGACCACAAGTGCTATTTTTAAAAGTTATGACCAAAAAAAGTGAGAATCTCATAACCAATGAGACCAAAGTAACAAAACTCTAAGTTACGGGATGAAAATTTCCATTTCCCCATAAATATATTAATAAAGCTATAATATGTAACAAGAAAATTCAAATGACTTTTTGAACAATTCACGCTTTTTATAGTAGTATAGAAGATGGTTTATCTAAAGTTGCATGCCCATTGTTATTTATTTTTGCGAGAAAAAGATACATGTGATGATGGTTTTGAAGTGTAGGGAGAATTTGAGCTATGCGGGATTTTGTGTATTATGAAGTCGAGGCAAGAGTTGGACTCTTTATCTTTAAGACAATTATTGCCCCGCTCTGGTGCTCACGGAAAATGGCAATTTGTCTCCCAAGATACAACGACTTAAAATCTCAAAGTAGTAGCACTACAAACTTTGAGAAACGGCGAACCAAACAATATTTTGAAACTCTCTTACTAACACTATTCTTGCAAGATGCTTTGTTGCTTAAGAATGCTTATGAAAAAATTGAATGAATGAAATGAAATGGGGGGATCTATTTATAGAAGTTGGAAAGGTATCAATGAATGGTCATGCCAGATCAGAAAAGATGCCTTTGAAAGGTTATAACCTTTCATCTGAATAGACACACCATTTCATCCAAGAGACATACCACTTCACACAAATGGACGCATCGTTTCATTCAAAGGGTTTCACCCAACGGACACATCATTTCAACCAAACGACATAACTGTTAGGTTGAATTAAATACGGTTGGATGATGATTGAACGCCATCAACCATCATCCACGTGTCACGAGCTTGTTATGCGTCTCATATCGTAACTAATCATTTGTCATGATTTACAATAAATTTATTATTTAATTTATCATTCACTATTTTCCAACAATCCCCCACATGAATGAAAATTTATGCATAAAATATGCAGACGCTTAAGAGAGTTTCAAACGAGAAGACATTGCATCAGGATAGGTAGTTTGTTGCTTTGAACCTTCCTTAGAGGAATACCATCGGATTTACCTGGCTAATCAGTGAACATGATGTCTTGAACTGTTCAGCCATTGGTGTAAACCAAGACAATAATACCCCCACAATGCCTTCTAATATCTTTGGTTATCACGATTGAGTCCATTTTGGCCCTGGACTCCATCTTGGATTCATAAGTGTTTTTCATTTGAAGCGGCCCGTCTTCACACTTATATAGGTGATCTCCTATACTGTCCGTGACTTAGTATAGGAATCATTAAAAGCTTATGGCTTACCCTCTACGCTTTAGCTATCAGTACTAAGCGTCATAGGAATAGGAAGGAGTAAAACTCCAAGTGCTTTTCACAATCTTTATAACTTAGTTGTCCCATTGAACCAAGATCTTGGGAACTCCAGTCAACAAGGTTGGGTTACCGCTATAAAGATTTAATTGTCGGGTTTTAATCCCATTCCCCTCGACAAACACTATACTTGATCTCTAGAAAGGCCTTTTGTTAATGGATCAGCTAAATTGTCCTTTGACTTTATATAGTCAATGGATATGATTCCACTTGAGATCAACCGTCTTATGGTATTATGTCTTCGACATATATGTCTAGACTTACCATTATACATACTGCTTTGTGCCCTTCCTATAGCCGACTGACTGACTATCACAGTGTACCATAATTGCGGGCACTGGTTTTGTCCAACAAGGAATGTCTCCAAGAAATTACGCAGCCATTCAGCTTCTTCTCCAGCTTTATCTAGAGCTATAAACTCTGATTCCATTGTAGAACGAGCTATACAAGTTTGTTTTGAGGACTTCCAAGATACTGCACCACCCCCAATGGTGAATACATATCCACTTATAGATTTTGTGTCTTTACTTTCAGATATCCAATTAGCATCACTGTATCCTTCTAATACAGCTGGATATCTCGTAGCGCGTAATCCATAGTTGGAAGTGTATTTTAGGTATCTAAGGACCCTAATCAACCCCTTCCAATGATCTTTGCTTTCTTGGAGTTATGGCAGGACAGTGCAGTTCATGCATGAGTATTCAATGACATTCGGACATCTTTGTCTTGCTAAGTGTAGATTTAAATCTACAGGTGTCTTAGCAGGTGGACATACTTTCTAAGAAAAGTAGTCTCAACGTAATGAGACTGTGACAAGGCAAGTCCATCAGACGTTTTAGAGATTTTAATCCCCAAAATTACGTCAACTAAACCCATGTCTTTCATATCAAAATGTTTTGTCAACATTTTCTTGGTAGTCAAAATAATGTCACGATTGCTTCCCATTATCAACATGTCATCTACATATAGACAGACTATGATAAAGGAGTGTTGAGTGCTTTTAACATATACACATTTATCACACTCGTTGATTTTGAAGCCATTTGACAACATTGTCCGGTCAAACTTTTCATGCCATTGTTTAGGAGCTTGTTTAAGCACATACAAAGATTTGACAAGTCTACAGACCTTCTTTTCTTGGCCAGGAACGACAAACCCTTCAGGTTGTTTCATATAGATTTCTTCATCTAATTCGCCATTTAAAAATGCAGTCTTAACGTCCATTTGGTGTATTTCCAAATCATATAGATTCAATTTCACTGTTGATAGCCTCTTTCCAGAATGGAGCTTCTGGACTTGACAATGCTTCATTGATTGTCCTTGGTTCATTTTCTAACAAATAAGTTAAAAAATCCGGGCCAAAAGTTTTAGCTCTTTTAGCCCTCTTGTTGCGTCTAGGTTCTTCATCTCTTTGATGATCACCATTTGCAACTTCACGGGTTCTTTTCTAGAACTTCTTTCTTCTTTTCTGTCCTTGCAAGGAAAGATATTTTCGAAGAAAACAACATTCCTTGATTCGATGATCGTATTTTCATGTATATCAAGGATTGTTGATTTGTGCACTAAGAAACGATATGCACTGCTATTATTTGCATATCCAATTAATATGCAATCAACGGTCTTTGACCCATTTTTTATTTGTTTGGGTTTCGGTACTTCTACTTTAGCCAAGCACCCCCACACTTTAAGATATTTGTAAGACGGTTTATGACCTTTCCAAAGTTCACAAGGAGTCTCATTTTTATCTTTTTGTGGTATTTTATTAAGAATGTGGTTTGTTGAAAGAATTGATTCTCCCCACAAATTTTGGGGTAAGCCAGAATTTATCAACATAGCATTCATCATCTCTTTAAGAGTACGATTCTTTCTTCAGCAATGCCATTTGATTGAGGGAATATAAGAGCAGTTGTTTGATGATTATGCCAAATTCTGAACAAAATTCCTCAAATAGAGCTCCATCGCCACCTCTATCACTACGTATAGCTTTTATAGTTTTTGCTAAGTTGATTTTTCAACCTCATTTTCTTACAAAGCTTAAAGGTTTCCAGTGCCTCATCTTTACTTCTCAACAAGTAAAAATAGCAGTATCTTGTGCAATCATCAATAAAGTATAATAAATACTTTTTCCCCTCTAGTTTGCACAAACTTTAAATCACAATATTCACTGTGAATTAATTCTAGAGGTGATGTTTTTCTTTCAACAGAGAATAGAATGGCACCTTAGCCATTTTACTTCAACACAAATTTCACATTTATGTTTAGCATCAATTTCATCAATTTAGGTAGTAAATTCAAATTTACTAATCTCGTAGAGTGTTAAAATTAACATGTCCCAATTCTAACATGCCATAAATTAAAACACTCAGTCAAGTAAGTAGAAACAGTAATTTTATTGCTTTCAAAATTACGCATCATATACATTCATTAAGATCGTCTTTACAAGCCCTTTCTCAATATCATATATTTTCCCTACCCTACTAATATAAGTGGTTGTTCTTCTTTGTAGTACAATTTGTTAAGACTCAAATAATAGTCTAAACCCACTTTTAACTAATAGTGCATCCAGACACCAAATTCTTTCGAATAATGGTCTAGTGCGTTTGCAACACATCAATCAAAGTGAGTTCCTTTCCCGAGAGGTCATCTTTAGTACGTACATTTCCGATTCCAACAATGTTAGAAAGTTGCTGTATTCCATTCAACTTTCCTCAACTTCCTCCCATTGATTGGTGTATAATTGTTGATAACATCTCTTTGTCGGAACAGATATGGTGGTAGCGCCAGTATCAATCCACCACTCTCTTGGGTTGTCTACCAAATTGGCTTTCAAACACAACAACAGAGAGATTGAGTTCTCCCCCAAATATATAGGTACGACCTGACCCTCTGAAAACTTGAATGATTCTTAGGGAAGTCGGCAATCCTTGATTCAGATGAGATTAGGTTTGCCACAATTGTAGCATTCCCTTTGTATCATTTTAGCCCTTCCCTTTTTCGCCTATATAGTCAACGCGCTTTCTTTTTGATATTTCCATTTTGCTACACAAATTTGCTTTTAGCGCTCAATTGCAGCTTCGGATTTTCATCTCAGACAAGCGATTGTTTTCTTCAATCCTTAATCTGACAATCAAATCCTCAAGCCCTATTTCTTTCCGCTTATGCTTCAGGTAATTTTGAAATCCTTCAATAGTGGTGGGGAGCTTTTCAATCATAGCAGTACTTGGAAGGATTTCACTAAGCTTCATCCCTTCTGCATGTTAGTATCATTTGCAGAATCATTTGAAACTCTTGCATTTGGTTCATTACCATTTTGGAATCCACCCATTTTTGAAATCCAAAAACTTCTTTACTTATGAATCTTCTTCAAGCCGGCATCCTTCTGTTTTGTATTTCTTTTCAATGACTCCCAAAGGGCTCTTGCAGTCGTGGCTGAGCTATACACATTGTACATGTATCACTCAAACCATTGAGGATGTAGTTTCTGCATAGGAAATCTCCATGTCCCCATGCATCCATAGCAGCCCTCTTTTTGGGTATCAGTTTCCCTTCAGACACAGCGGGGAACTTCCTTAAGAACCTAGCTAGTTCAACGTAGTGAGGTAGAACAACATCTTTTTTGATGCCAACCTCTTTAAATCGCCCCCAGTGAATTTCTCAGCCTATTTCTCCCTTTTCAGGCGCAATAGGTTGTGCCACATGCGGTGAATCAACGTAGTAACCGGATTAGCAGACTCGGTAGCCATAATACACAAAGCTTAATAGTGAATTGTCTTAAATGTAGGGAGAATTTGAGGTAGCGGGATTTGTGTATTATAAAGTCGAGGCAAGAGTTGGACTTTTATCTTTAAGACAATTATTGCCCGCTCATGGTGCTCCACGGAAAATGGCAATTTGTCCTCCCAAGTATACAACGATTAAAATCTCAAAAGTAGTAGCACTACAAACTTTGAGAAACGGCGAACCTCAAACAATATTTTGAAACTCTCTTACTAACACTACTTCTTGGCAGTGCTTTGTTGCTTAAGAATGCTTTATGAAAAATAAATGAATAATGAAAAAATGGTAAATGTATCTATTTTTAGGGGGATTGTATTTTTATGAAGTTGTAAAAATTGGTATCAATAGAATAAGGTTTTGCCTCATCCATTGAAAAGATGCCTTAAAAGTTATTAACCTTTCATCCTGAATAGACAACACCATTCCATCCAAGAGGACATACCACTTCACACACAATGGGCATCGTTTCATTCAAGGATTTGTCACCCAACGGACACATCATCACCTTCAACCAAACGACATAACTGTTCACGGTTGGAATTCCTGCTTTATGATTGATGATTTTGGCCATCAACATCATCATTCATTCCCTCACTCTCTTGATGCGTTTCTCATATCTCGTAACCACACAATTTGTCACGATTACATCTAAATTTATTAAATAAATTTATTATTTAATTTATCATTCGCTATTTTCCAACATGAAGTAACTTCTACACATTTCGATATTTTATATCATATATTGTTGAAAAGATAAAATCACATGTTGATATTTTGTTTTTATGATATCATAGACGAATAAAAAGTTGAAACAAAGAGTAGTTATACCTCAAATATTCAAATTATCATATGACACAATCATTCGCAATATGGCTATGTCTCCAACACTTGAAGAGATCTCCTCCAGAAATTTGATATCCCCAATAACAAGTCTCTCAAGATTAGGAAAGTGGACATTTTCTATGCGATGAGATTGAATATTGTTTCCCCAACTCATCAACAACTCGACCTTTATGAACGTCAAGAATAGAAGTTATATTTGAAATATTGCAAATGATTAAATTATTTTTTATAAAAAAATTAATTTATTCTTTGTACTTTTTAAAATGAAGTAATTTACCTCTCAATATAAAAAGAAAAATTATTTATTTTAATAAACATAGAGAGATAAATTATTGTATTTAAAAAATATAAAAAAAATTATAATATATAATATAAAAAATAATTTACTCATGTATAATATGACCGAGAATTGCTAGCACTTTTTTTCTTTCTTTAACGGGACCTAATGAGCACCATTTTCTAATTACAATGTGGAAGAGAGAAATCGTGTCCCCACGAGAGGAATCAAAAGTTGTCGGCCATGTTTACTAATAGTTCGTTTAGTTCAAGTGGGAGGAAAATGAGAGTGGAAGGGAGGCAAAGAATAATATTTTTCATTCAAGCTGTAAGTATGATTGGAAGGAAAGTAAATTTCAAATACTTTCACTGGTTTGGTAGGAGGAAAATAGATTGAGAACAAAAGACTAATTTTTATAATTTTACTTAATTACTCTTCTCTTCACTTTGTATTAGAAAATAAATAAATTAATTAATATTATACCAATATAATTTTAGTATAACTTATTAATAAAAATATTTATCAAATAAAATAAGAATATTTTTTATTAATAAAAATATTCATCAAAATGAGTATTGTTTCATGTAGTCTAAACTATTTAGTAAAAAAATAAAAATTACTAATAAGATTGTTTACCTGATTGTTGACTTCAACATAGTAGTTTTCCAGCGATTTTGTTAGTTTTACTTTGGCAATTATGTATGTTATTATCAGCGAGAAGGATAAAAGAATTTGAGAAATTATATATATATATATATATATATATATATATATATATATATATATCTAAAATGAAAATAAAAACTGTAATTTTTGTCTGTTTGGCCTTATATCTCCACTTTTTAGTCCAATTTTGGACGGAAACAAAATTGAACTCAGGAAAAATTTCATATACATCGAATTTTACTTCA
This sequence comes from Sesamum angolense, assembly GCA_034509725.1. Lineage (NCBI taxonomy): Eukaryota > Viridiplantae > Streptophyta > Magnoliopsida > Lamiales > Pedaliaceae > Sesamum > Sesamum angolense. The sequence continues at coordinate 13,804,967 of JACGWL010000009.1, forward strand.
CCTCCATCTCTTCCTCCTAACCAAACATAAGATTATCTCTTATATATCCATTTTTACTTCCACTTCTCTTATTCCTCCATTTTTCACCCCAATCAAATACACTCTAACTCCCGGCAATGAACAAATGCTTCTATTCCAACTTTGCTTATTCTTTCCATTGTTCGTGTAGATGTAGTCTGAAAACGCTCTCCACTTACCAACTCTACCGAGTCTTCAAATACACAAACTTTTGTTATTAAGACTTCTATCACTAGAAGCAATGTTTTCAGAACCGAATCGAAGTTCAAGCCGATAAAATTACTGGGTTACTGGTCCGATCAGTTGGACTGGAGTGAAAATCGGTAGACCCGGACTATATATATGCATATATATATATATATATATATATATATAACGTATTAATACATACTATATATTAATTGACTAAGATAACAAATAAAATATATTAAATAAAAAAATTTAAAGTTTTTAAATTACATTTCATTCAATTAAATAGCAATAAATTTAAAAAAAAAACAAGAGACATAAAAAATAAATTTAATAATTAACTAATATATATAGACTAATATATATAGTTCATATACATATAAACTAATATACATATATATTCCTATAAACTAATATATATATATATATATATATATATATATATCTTCCCCACCAGCCCTCCCTCTTTCCTTCTTCACCCCACCTTCCACCACCCCCTTCCTTCTTCTCTCCACCACCATCTCCCTTTCCATCTTTCCAACTCCCATTTCCTTATTCCTCTCCTCTAAAATAAAAATTTCTTCTTCTCCCACCCTCCACCCCTCTTTCCTTCGACCCCCTCCCACCCAAAGCAACAACAACTTTGTTTCCTTCTTCTTCACCACCGTCCGATCCACTAATCCGCCACCGGCGACGCCATCTCTTCCTCCTCTCTTGCTCTCTCTTTCTTATTTCTTTCTTTTTTAATATAAAACTGGTTTTGCACCGGGTTGGCCGGTTTTCACCGGTTTACCCAGGTTTTGACCAAGTCACACCGGGTTTGACCACCCCAGTTCCAATACACCTACCCGGACTGGCCTCAAGTCCGGTTCCCGATCAAACCGGTCAGTCCGATCTGGGTTTAAAAACCTTGACTAGAAGAATTATAATATCTAATTGTAATATTGGAGATAATATTTTAGATAAAACGCAAATCTTAAGGAGGACTTGCAAAAAGGTGTTAGCACTTCGACTCCCAAATTAGTATTGGATTCAAGATGAAATAAAGCGAAAAGGTAAGTGAATTTAATTAAGAATCGAGATATGATGAATAAAATTGGTGAAAAGTACAAAATAAGTGATAAATATGCTTAGAGAGAGAGCTTAAGGGATACTTTAGAGAGTAAGACCAAATCTGTACTTATAGGGGGGTGCCACCATCTGTTGGGTCTTATCATCCTCCCAGACTCTTGCAGAAGTTGGTTGGGTTGATTGGGATAAGGGTTAGGTCGTCTTCATTAGTTGGATGTTCATTAAAAAGAGTCTCTTCCAGTCTAGGGTGAGATCTCTCATCTGTAAAGAGTCCTAGCTGCCAGAGAGCCTCTTTGTGCTCATGTGGGACTCCTAGGGTTGATGTGGTTCAAGGTGGTTGCTACCACCTAGGGCAACTGGATATCACGATGGAGTGTGGGCTGCCACGTATGTGGGCCTTTTGTGCCAAATATAAGTTGGGCTTTAATCATGGTCCGAGTCGGGGATGTCCTGGTTTTTCCCTTATCTTGGACTACTTGGGCTATTTGGGTCTGCCAAATTACACTATGGACTGAGCCATCCTTGGCCTCTTGGGAGCGTTATGGGCATGCGATGTCCCGAGCTTTCCATTTTATTTTACTTTTTGGGCCGTTTGGACCTTTTTAGGCCAATTTATTTCAATGCACATCATATTTCATATTTAATAAAGGGTAATAAGAAAATGTACCCCAATGAGTACAAATGTTTCTCACAATAGAAATAAACTAGTTTTCACTATTTATATATAATCATAAGTTACATTTATGTCCATTATATTATGCGAAAAAAATTACAATCTAAATTAAAATAAAATTAATTGGTTGGAAGCTATTTAATTTAAAATTTTCAACAATACTTTATTAAAATAATTAAGGTTATTTATTGTTGGAAGCGGATTGGCCCGGGAAGCGCGACGTAAGCATGAAAAATAAAAAATACGATAAATCATGCGAAATTAATCCTGATCAAAGGGTGTACCTTGGATTTTTCCCGGCATTCAGTGTATAAAATAAACACTATAGGCCAAGAATAATACGAGAAAAACAAAGTAAGAGATGCACAAAATCTAAAAGAGATTTTTACCTTCGTCGTCTTTCTCGTTCGGCTACAAGCGTTGTCTCCTTTCCACTTTTATTTCGATTCGTCCATGAGATCTCGATCTTGAGACCCTCCCAAGAATGCACACCACCACTAAAGGATTGGAGATTTCTGCTAGCAAAATCTCCACAAAAGAGATGGAGATCAAAACATCACTATAGATTAACGTATTTTGTTCTCCTTTCGTGTTGCTTTGATCTCTAAGACCAAAAGAGAAACTAAAGGATGGAGAGCATGAGGGAGGAAGAAAGACACGGAATTTTGGAGAGGAGAAGAGGCTAGTATGTGTTGTGTATGGTTAGAGTTTAATGAAGGTATATATGACCTAGTCATACACATACAAGGAGTCCTAGCCTAGTTAGCTCCAAAACAACCATCCTAACCCTAGCCACTCCTCATGCACGAAATTTGAGGCTACCAAATCAGCCAACACCCTCCAAGATCTCCTCCTATACTTGGCCAAGGTCTAACCAAAGCCTTGGCTTATGGACTCGATAAAATCAAGTCCACGTCTTATGAACTTACATTAAATCTAATTTAATAACCCAACATTAAACTCCTTATGTTTTATCTAAGGTCAAGCCCATGCTTCTCTTTCAATTTATAAATTCAATTTATATTTATAAATTGGGCCAAACTCAATAATTCAAGTCATCCATCCAATGGATTGGTCTAAATAAATGATCCAATTATTTATTCTTTTCAAAATCTGAAATAAAACTGTCTCCAAATCTGACGAGAAATTCGGCTCCCGGCAGGGGCGTGCACATTCTGCATTTTCCTCTGCGCGCGCGGGGGTGGGGGTCGGCGCGGAAAAACCATACGCAATTGCCTCTTTCGACTTTCTACCTTGTGCAGGGAAGCGGATGGGGGCCGGCGATGCGCCGCGCGCCGCGCGGGGGCGGGGGTCGGCGCGCGCGTGCGCTCCCCTGTCGGGAGCCGAAGATTAATTTAATCCAATTAAATTAATTCGACTCTTCTAGAATTAATTCCAAATTAATTCCATCCCATTATAGTGGAAGGGTGTGACTCTTTAGGTTTACTTTATTTCTGATTATCCCATTACCAAAAATAGCACACTACCATGGGTAGCCGTCTAGCAACAGTTCATGCCACCAGAGAATAGTGACGTGAATATTTAGGCTCTGAGTCCATACGAGTGTCCTACTGTCAACCGTCTCCTAACCTTAGTTTAGGGCATGGAATTGGGTGTCGGTTTCCATCTTTGACTAGAGCTTAATACGAGATGTGTTTACTATACTGATCCGATTTAGAAAAACTAACCCTGATCGATCAATCGTTTGGCCAAAGACTTTTAGAGTCTAAAACTATCTCAGAGCCACAGTAGAATTCACTGTACGATAGGGACAATCCTTTCTTGGAATGCACCGTCCTTGCTACATACTCTGACTGCATCGGATAAGGCTTATAACGATCATGCCTCACGACACAACCACCGCTCTCGATATCCAAGATACAATATTTGTATGCACACAACCAGTCATGATTTCTCAAGTTTGAGGACTAATCTCGTACTATCGATACTGGGAATCCCATTCATACAGACCAAGCCATAAGATAATTTGCATATGACAATTCTCGCGAGTCACTTCAGTTAGTTGACTACCTTGCCAACTAACCTGCTAAAACTGTATAGACCTAGGTCGTCTCCTGCCGACAAAACATGGCTGCAGTAGTTGTTGCAAGTTTTCATAGGACTCCATGCCCAGTCTCGAGATCCACGACTTGGAATATTTTAGACCGACCTTTAGGAGTTGGTTTCATAGCTGCCAAATCTATACGCAGTCCAACTCCACGAGTTTAACCTTTCGGTCCATCGGCTTTTCATTGTTACATTGAAGTCCCTTCAATATCAGCAGTAAGCAAACAACACATCGAAAAATAAAGATTGAATGGAAAATAACCAATCCAATTGACTTTTGGTCACCCATTCCAACAATCTCCCACTTGACCATTAAGCCACCCATGTCGCTCAGAACCTTCTAAGCGGCTCGATTTCATGGGTCTATTTTATTTTCTACTAGATCTACACGGTCTAGTAACCTTTACCATCACCGCCTGCAGATGGTTGTTATCTAGAAATTTTATAAATATATATTCACGAAATAATATCAATACATTCATTTCTGACCTTTTCAGAATCAAAACACCAACTCGAACACACTGCAAACAGAAAGAAGAGAAATCAAGCACCTGCGCACGGACAGTAAGTAATCCACAACAAGCAATGCAGATAGAATGCAACCACAGAAGAGCAATGTATAAACGAAAAAAGAGCAGAGAATGAGACAATTGACCATAGTAGCGATCGACGAAGAAATCGAAGCCGCCGTGAATCTTGAAGGAGAAGAGACGACATGTCATCATCGAACTCCATCTTGACGCCGCAGTACCGAGACTCGCTTGCTCTATGAGAGATGGAGTTACCCAGCGGTATCTTCTCTCTCTAACTTGCTCTATGAGAGAGAGAACGAGGGTTGTAACTTGTGAGTTGTGAGTGTGTGTGTGTTGCTTGGAGATGGAGAGGTTAGGTCAGGGTTTATGTGGGGTGAATGGTAGTTACCCCTGCGCCAACGGACTAATTTTTTCCCTCTTAAACGGTCAGTTTCCAATGATTATATTTTTTTTAAGTTAATTATAATATATTATAAGAAAAATTCCCATCCATCATGCTGAAAAAATTACAATCTATTTAATTGATTAAATAAAATTAATTTAAAGTATCGTTGAAAAAGTACAATCTAAAATAATTATTTAATACTAATAATTAGTCTGAACTACTTAATTTAAAATTTTCAACAATACTTTAAATTTAATAAAATTAAAAATATTAATTCAATATTATATTTTTATTTTTTGAAATTTTACTGTGCCCTAGTAATTTTTGTTTTAAATATTTAAGATCTTTCTTAACAAATTAAAGAAATTCACCAATGGTAATAAATTCTTACAAATGGTAATAAATTCACCAACGGTAAAAAAAGAATGTATCCGTTTTGGATTTTTCTTATGCAATTGTTAATTTTTTTAAAAAAATATAATCGTTGGGAGTCAGGGGCGGTGGTGAGGAGTGATGGATTGGTGGCGGGGATTGGGAGGTGTACGGATTTAGTTTTTTTATTTACGCTTATTATCCTAACAACAAAAGCATTCTCAAGTTTATGCGGCAGATGGTTCATATTATGAAGACATAAACCTCTTGAGGCATTTGATTTTTTTGACGATGTTATCCTGCTTTGAGATTGTCAAATTATTTATCAGGTAGGTCCACGTGAGAATGCATGGGATTTAGATGTCCAGAAAGGGAAGTTAATTCGAAGAGGGACCAAGAACGGTATAAAGAATCAGCCTTACTGCTATGTCTCCGACCCCAAATTTGCACTGGCTTTCAACTCTTTCCAGCAACTCGTGGCTGAAGTTAGAGTTCCATGTCATAACATGTTCATAAATGCCAGCATAGTGGCTCACATCAGTAGATGTACCACCCATGTCAAAGCCAATAAGGGGCTTTAAGACCAGAAAATCTACTTTCTGGGGCCAATCCACCGTCTGATTGCATAAACAAAACATTCATTTTAGATAGACCCATCAAACTTAGATATCTTTTTAAATACTCTTTAATAACTGGAGTCAGGTATGCGTCCACGCATGCTGTGAAACCCCAAGGGACAGCTCGAACCATGGGAGTCAAATCCTGCTGCTTGGTGAAAGATAAATATGGTAGCTGCTCCAATTGGGAATTTCAGGGGCTTCTCTAGAGCATGGCTCCTAATGAAACGGAGCTCGTTCGTGTAATCTTAAAGGGTACACAAATAACAATAGTGGCAACGCCTTGACAGTATTCCTAAGAACAGAGATGAAGTCATGCAAGAGAGCTCACAATGACTGTATTCAGGCTCCCAGTGTTCTTCAAACAGAGGCATTCATTATTTTATCCAGCTTGGGCTTTTTGCCTTGCTGATGGAGTCCAGATTGTGGATCATTATTACTAACACACAGGTTTTTTAATTGGGGGTACATCAGCAGCTGGAAGAACTCAAGTTGTTGCCAACACTCTTGGAACTTCCGCCTTGCTTTACGTTTTCTTGCAACACTCTTGCAAGTGTATACATAGGATACTATGTTTCTCCTATGATGTGTGGACAAAATGCCATTGCAATGAATGAATTTCTTGTAGACACTGTTGGAAAGAGACCCTTCTTAGGGACAGATTTTATTTAAATGTAAGTAATTTAAATAAGAAACTTGACTTGCAAGAAATTGGCTAATGAAGAAGTACCGAAAATAGCAGAGACATTCTCCACTCAAGAGTAATACAACAATCAACAACTTGTTAAAGACATGTGAATGAAGATGCATAACAAGGCAGTGGATGGAGAACAATGCTGTCAATTAGCAGCATAAGAAACCAAAACCACTGTCCAGGACATATGACAGAGAAAACCTTGTGGCCATTATATAAAAACAACACTGGGCAAGAAATCGGCAATGAAGAAACAATAGATTATAATAGAGAAGGTCTCTTCTCTACTCAAATGCACAACAACAATGACTATCTAATTTAACAACTTGTTAGAAGACCCATGCGAACCATGCCTTATAAGCAAAGCAGCAGATGGACTTTGCTGTGAATTAGCAGTATAAGAAAACAACCACTGGTCAGGACATACAACAGAGAAAACCTTGTCCTTGTGGCCGTTAATAAGAAACAAAATAAATTCTACAACAAACTGACTAATGAAGATATACAAAATATAGAGAAGCAATATTCGACCAAAGTACAAAAAAAATAAGCGCAATGATAACAAGGCAGTTGATGGAGAAACATGCAGTGGATCAGCAGTCTTCGGGAAAGCAAATATGCAAAATGCCCCATCAAAGGTTTTTCCAACTTAGAGACTTCAATTCTTCTAGAAATTTTATTATAAAGTCACAAACAATTACAATACGTTCATTTATGACCTTTTTTTAGGAACCAAAACACCAACCCAACACACTCCAAACACAAAGAAGAGAAATCAAGCACCCACGCGCAGACAGTAAGTAATGTACAACAAGCAATGCAGACAGTACAACACACGACGTCAGAACACAATGTATAAACCAAAAAAAGAGCAGAGAGATGAGTAGCGATCGAGGACGAAATCGAAGCCGCCGTAAATGTTGAAGGCTCGGCACGTCATCATGGAACTCCGTCTATCTCTTGTCTTAGTTAGAATGTATCATTGCTCTTTTTGTGTTCACTCTTCTGTTCAATGTTCTGCATTTTTAGCATTGACGTACTTAAACCATAAGTAACATTTAAATAAGAAATTGGGTAATGAAGAAGTATACAAAATAGCAGAGAAGCCACATTCTCCACTCAAAAGTACAACACAACAAATGGGTATCGAATCAACAACTTGTTAGAAGACATATTAACGATAACAAGGCATAAAGGCAGTGGATGGACAAACATGCAGTGAACCAGAGACTTCATTTCTTCAGGAATATTATTCATATAAAGTCACGAAACAACAATCAATACGTTCATTTCTGACTTTTTCAGGAACCAAAACACCAACGAACACACTCCAAACAGAAAGAAGAGAAATCAAGCACCCGCGGACAGTAATGTTAAAAAGCAATGCAGACAATACACAACACACGACGTCAGAACGCAACCACAGAAGAGCATGTATAAACCAAAAAAGAGCAGACAATGAGACAAACTGACCCGATCGAGTAGCGATCGAGGACGAAATCGAAGCCGCCGTGAATGTTGGGGAGAGGAGGTTCGGCATGTCATCGTCGAACTCTATCTCGACGTCGTAGTACCCAGACTGGCTCTTGTCTCCACCATAGCTCTCTCAGCGGCATCTTCTCTCTGTGCCTTTCTCTATGAGCAAGAGAACAAGGGTTGTAAGTTGTGAGTTGTGAGAATGTATGTTGCTTGGAGAAGGGGGTAAGGGTTTATAAAGGAGGTGAATGGTAGTTACCCCGCTCCAACGGACTAATGTTTTTTCTGCTTAAACGGTCATTTTTTTCTAAAGATTATAATTTTTCAAATTAGTAATTGCATAAGAAAAATCCCCAACGGACTAATTTTCCTTTTTTATATGCACCGTTGGTGAATTTATTACCGTTGGTTTTGTAACAAAATATTAATTGACTATAAAAGTTAATTTCCGTGGGCTTTGGATGTCAGCTTAAATTATTAATTGATTATAAAAATTAATTCTATTTACTATATAAATTTTATTAATTTGTAATTTTAGTTAATATATGTTTTCTTTTTCTTCTACTCCAATATTTTTTGAAATTATTTATTTTTATCTAATAATTTTCATATTATAAAATTTCTTACAATAAATTTTTTAACAAATAATATTAATTAATTTTTTAAATTTTTTTTTTTTACATACACCGAATGTACCACATAGAGCTAGTTTTTAAAAATCCCTAATCCAAAAATCATGAATTTTTTTGTAGCAACTAAGGATGTCTACTTATAAGTTAAACATAATTGATTTTTTCTAATCAATATTTCATTATTTATATTTTTGTTCTGTAAGAAATTATTTTAATCCATAAAATAATAAATAAAAAATTGCACTTTTGGCTCGCACCAAAAAACAACGAGTATATGGATTACCGCAACCCATATCAACTCCAATTATAAGCCCCATAGTGAAAAGCAATATGAATAAGCGGGATTATAAGAATCCAGCTCTCTTGTGTTGTATTTTATTTTTGGATCTATCTCAATCAATACCAGGTCACTCGACATCCTCCCGAGCCGACGAAAAAATAAGTAAATCTCTAACGTGTCTACAAATAAACCACTGCAGTTAAAAAATATTGAAGTAGAAGAAAAAGAAAACATATATTAACTAAAATTACAAATTAGTAAAATTTACATAGTAAATAGAATTAACTTTTATAATCAATTAATATTATGTTACAATACCAAAGGTACAAAAAAAAAAAAAAAGAAAGAAAGAAAAAATGTATCTGTTGTTGAAATTTTCTTATGCAATTACTAATTTGAAAAAATATAATCGTTGGAAAAATGACCGTTTAACAGGAAAAAAAATTAGTCCGTTGGGGATTTTTCTTGCAATTACTAATTTGAAAAATATAATCCTTGGAAAAATGACCGTTTAAGTATAAAAAATTAGTCAGTGGGGTAAGTATTCACCCCCTTTATTTAAAATTATTTAAATAAATATATTAATATAACAACGATAATTAAATTGCAATAACGCATATAAAGTGAGACAATGTAAAATAAAAATTTAGCTATATTGTAATATTTGTATTTATTGCAATATTTTATAATAATTGATTGTAATTTTTTAATTAATAAATTTTTAATATTGACTATAATTAAATATATAAATTTATAATTAATAATATTTGCTACAAAATATTTTGTTATTAATTTATTATTGTCACGATTTGTATTATATAAATACTATTTATAATTTATAATTCACGGACATTTTGAAAAATTATTCGATGTAGTATCTAACACGTGTCGGGCTCGGATACAGCATTGAAGTGTCCAAAAATCTAAAAAAGGGGGGACACGGTGTAGGAAACGCCTCGGACATGGTTGTTGACGTGTCCGACGCGTTTCGAACACATTTTCAATTTTTGTTTATAATTTTAAAAAATTTTGGACTATTTTTAAAAAAAAGAAAATTTAGGCTTAATAAAAAAGAAAAAGAATTAATTCACTCTTTTTAAACTAAAAGTATTAAGATAAAATTACTAAAAAATTGAGAGATGTTCATGGTTTAACTAATTTAAATTATTAAAAATTTTCACTGATTTTGTATATTTTTAGAGCTACATTTGATTAAAAATTTGAGCAATGTTCATGGTTTAACTCATTTGTATATCGAGATAAATATATTTGTTGAATTGAGTTATTGTGTTGTACATTGAGAATAATATAGTTGTTGAATTTGAAACTTTTATCATGATGGGGAATGGACATAGGTTATTGCGTGTCTGAGCCCTGGTCAGGACAAAGTCCTAGGACTAGGAGTAAAACCTCCTTAGATTGTGTATATTCTAGTGTTTGCTTAGCGTATGTCCTTGTGCGTCTTCTAACCCATAGGCTCCATTTTCGATTATCTTGGTGATTTTTTAAGGACCTTCCCATTTAGGATCGAGCTTCCCTACTAGTTTCAGAGTGTCCACCCTTCGTAACACCATGTCTCCTACTTGAAAATGACGGGCTTTCACCCTCTTGTTGTGGGCATTTATCATCGTATTTTTATATTTTGCGTACAGATGAATGTTGTCTCCCATAGTTCATCTACGAGGTCTAGGTGCTCTTTTAATAGCGAATTATTTTCTTCATTGAAATGCAGTATTCTGTGCGAAGGCATTCCCAATTATGCTGGGATGATTGCTTCTGCTCCATATACCAGGGTAAGAGGACTTTCACCTGTAGAACCTCTAGGAGTGGTACGATATGGCCATAGAACACTGGTCAATACTTCGACCCAGTTGCCTCCTACTTTGTCTCGCCTTTTTTTGATATTTTGCACCAATATTCGATTAGTAACCTCGACTTTCCCGTTAGCCTGGGGATGAGACACGAGGTGAATCTTTGCTTTATGTGCATCCCTGCATACCAGTCTTGTATCCTTCATCCCTAGAATTATCGGTCATTATCTGATATTATTTCTCAGGGCAATCCAAAGCTACATATGACATTCTTCTGTACGAATTTTATGACTTCCCTTCAATGATACGGGCCAGAGGTTCCGTCTCTACCCATTTTATGAAGTAGTTGATGGAGACTATGAGGAATTTTCTTTGCTAAGTTGCAAGTGGAGATGGTCCCACTATGTCCATTCTCCATTGGGAGAAAGGACACGGCGATAGCATGACATTTAAGGAGTTCAACAGGTTGGTGTATGAGGGTGGCATGCTTTTGGCATTTCACGCATTTGTCCACCAACCCTCGTGCATCATGTTTCATAGTGGACCAGAAGTAACCAGCTCGTAGTGCTTTGTTGCCCAATGCCTAGGTCCCGACGTGGGATCCACAACATCCATCGTGTATTTCTTTGAGCACTTGCAAGCCTTCTTCTTGGGATAGGCAACGGAGCAAGAGGTGTGTGAAGGACTTCTTGTATAATGTTTCTCCCTGTGTTAGGAAACTGATGGCTCGGGTTTTTATTCTGGTGACCTCCTATGTTTTTTTTGGGAGATGCCCTTCGTCTATCCATCGTATTAAGGGCGTCCACCAATCATTGTCGCTTAGTGAAATGGCTTGGATATTGAGTGGAACTCGTGCCTGAGGCAAGTGTTGCACCGTGATACGTCGTGTCTTATAGTCTTCCAATGCACTGGCCAGTTTGGACAAGGAATCTACTTTAACATTCTCTTCCTTGGGGATTTGCTCTAACTAGAAGCTTTTGAACTTTGTCTTTAACTCTTTATCTGCTAGAGGTATTGTACCATGTTATCTTCCTTGGCTTTGTACTCCCCACTCACCTATTTTACTATCAACTGTAAATTAGAATATGCCAGGAGGTGCAAGGCGCCAGCGTCTTGGGCTATCCTCATGTCTAGTACCAAGGCTTCGTATTCAGCCTCATTATTCTCGGCCTTGAAGTCGAATTTTATCGCAAATTCCATATCCTCCCTTAAGGAGAGGTAATCACTACACCCATCCACTCCTTTGTGTGGTGGGATCTATTACGTAAAATAGCCAAGATCTCTCTTCGAGAACCTCTTCCTGGGTCGTTCCCGTCATTTCAGATACGAAGTCAGCCAAGCCCTGGTTCTTAATGGTCGTTCAAGGTAGATTAGAGATGTTGTATTCGCTCAGCTCTACTGCCACTTTACTAATCACCCAGATACTTCGGGTTTGCCTAGGACTTGCTTTAGAGAGTATTGGTTCTAACCCCTACGAGGTAAGAAAGGAAGTAAGGGTGTAATTTCCTTGCGGTGATGACCAAAGCCAGGGTTTATCTTTTCTATAGACGGATAACGGCATTCTAGCCCGTTGAGGACTTTACTGCGTATTAAATAGGTGTCTCAACACCATCTTCTTATCGTACCAACATATAGCTGACGGCTTGGGACGTTGAGGATATGTAAAGGTAAAGGGTGTCTCTAAGTATCGACTTTACCACAAAGGGAGCTTTGCCAAATACACTTTGAGTTCTTTAAACGCTTGTTGATATTCTTCGATTCATTCAAAATTCTTGACCTTTCTTAGTGTTTTGGAACAGGCAGGCCTTTTTTGGCGGATTTTGAGATTAATCGACTAAGCGCGCTTTTCTTTGTTAGTCACTACACTTCATTGATGTTGGTAGGGGGTCCCATGTCTAGGAGAGCTTTGATCTTGGTCGGGTTGGCTCAATACCTAAATGAGTCACCATGAATCCTAGGAAGTGTCCTCCACTGGCCCCAAACGCACATTTCCCGGTTGAGTTTTTATCCGGTATTTTCTTAGCACTATGAAGGTTTTTTCTAGGTCTTCCATATGGTTGCGAGCTTTCTTACTTTTCACTAACATGTCGTCAACGTCTACCTCTATGTTCCTGCCTAACTGATGTCAGAATATTTTGTCTACCAGCCTTTGATAGGTGGCTCCTGCGTTTTTCAGCCCAAAGGGCATGGCTATGTAACAGAACTTGTCGTCCGAGGTAATGAAGCTGACCCTTTTATGGTCTTCTAGTGCTAGCATTATCTGTGGTATCCTTGCGAAGCATCTACTACGCTGAGGAGTTCATATCCGGATATGGAATCCACCAATTGATCAATCCTAGGTAATAGATAGAAATCATTGGGACACGCCTTGTTGAGGTCTCAAAAATCTATAACACAACATTGGAGACCCATTTTGGCAATTGTATCTCCTTTATGTGTCAATCGAGAATAGTTTGCTTTACTTCTCATTGGATGATTTTGTCTTTTTCAGGTCCGAAGTGTCGCTTTTTTGTTTTACCGGTCTGATACTGGGGTCTAGATTAAGTGATGTGTGATGACACCTGGGTCTATCCCTCAAAGTCCTGGGGAGTCCATGCAAAGATGTCTTTATTCCTCGGAGGCAGTTGACCACTTGATTCGGATATCCTCCGTGATCTTGGATCTTATTTTTGTAACCTTTTCCTGATCACCAGGTGTAAGTACAATAGTGAGGAGCTCCTCCACAGGTTGGACCATGGCAGGGGTTTTTTTTGTCTGATTCTGGACTAGGTATGGGTTCTTTCCTCGCTTATTGGAGTCTTTGGTTTCTGGGTTTCCTCTAACCTTTATTTCTTTCCTTTCTTGATAGATTCAACATAGTATTTGCGTACCTGCAATGCGTTGGCCTGGGCTTCACCCTCTCCGAAGAGTATGTCAGTCGAGCTGCCTGAGTCTATAAAGACACGTTCTATTTCATAGTTGACGAACAGGACGGTGATGACCAGGGTGTCATTGCCCTATGTCCTAGGTACGCGTTGCTCCTCCTAACCAAACTAAATGAGAGGGGCGTCGTTAGCAGAATTAACATCCATCACTTCTCTTGCCGACGTCTCATAGGCTTCTCGTATCTGGGCCTTCCTAGACCTCTATAAGTCTCCACCAATGGGACCACCTACAATCATTTCCTTAGTAGGCGGGTCATTGACCTCGGTTTTTCCCATCATTAAGGGCCTAGGTATGTCTTTTACTGGAGATCTAGGGCTAGGATTTTTGACATTCTTGTCTCTGTCGGTCTCATTTTCTGGTATGGCGTAGTGCCTCTGGCTGTCTCCAACATACGTATTCCTGCAAATAACCATTTTGGATTAATCGTTCGATCTCATTCTTCAGGTGCCTACATTTTTCAGTTGTATGCCCATAGTCATTATGAAATCGACAAAACTTTCGGACTTGGGACATTGAGATCCATCCTTGTAGGACCTGGCCTTAGACAGCAGGTCTTTGCTTTCCACGGCCATAAGTGCCTGGATTATGGGAACGGCCAGGAAGGTATACACCGTATTCACCCTCTGCCACACTAGCTTCTTATCTTAAAAGTCTATCTTTTGTTTTTTGGAAGGACCTTCGTCTTTTTTTCTTCCTTTTTTCTCTTGCTTTTCTCTCTTGGATGTCTGGGCATCCTCCATGTTGATATACTTCGCCGCCGGGCAGACAACATCACATTTGGTAGCTGGTTTCTTAGCCAGGGACTTGAAGAAGTCTCCATCCAGCAATCCTTGTGCAAAGACACTGGCCTTAACTTCCTGGATTGCTGACAGAACTTCCAAGGCGGCCGTGCTGAAACGTTGGAGGTATTCCTTCAGAGGCTCTCCTTCCTTCTCGGATGGAGAGGATCTCAATTCGATCTTTCGATGCTTCCTGCTACTAGCGAATTAATGCAGGAAAGGGAACAGGATTCATGGAAGCTCCTATCACATCCGAAGGTAATTGATTGAACCATTACTGCACAGCTCGGGCAAAAGTAGTAATGAAGACTCGCACTTAATGCCGTTAGTGTATCAGGTGCAGCAGAGCGGCATTCTCAAAGTGGGGTAGGTGCTCTTGTGAATTGATGGTACCATCGTACTCAGCTAAGGCTGGGGTGCGACAGTTCATGGGTAATTCGTCCGCCATCACTCCTTTAGTAAAGGAAATGCTAGCTTGTTCTTCGATCGGTGCTCCTATCACTTGGTATTCAACGTCCTACAGTCCCTTTTGGAGATACTCTAGTCGAGCCAGGCATTGAGGGGGTACATCTCCCACATGGGTAAGCAGTTGGGTGCAACATTGTCAGGCATGGGTATCACCAAGGCCGGGTCAGCCTGCTTAGGTGGGGTCACAACAGAGGAAGTTGTCACTCATGCTGGAACGAGGACTGCAAACTGCTCGTAAATGGCCGAGGTGATCATCTTTTGAGTTGTTCCTAGGAGATTTGAGGATAGCTCCACGGGTGGGGCGTCTGGGGAGACAATGATTCTAGGAGTGTCCGTGGCCGGGTATGTTGACCTAGGTGTTGTCGTCGCTGTTGATCGAAAAGATTTCTATGGTGCTCGAGATGACCTGTAAGGCCTAGGTGGTGACAGTGGGTGTTCCCTAGCTTTCTGCTTGTTTGCTGCATTGGTAGGAGTTCCATGATTTACTCACGTCTTAAGATCTATGTTCCTATAAACGACGCCAATTGATGAGTCCGGAAGCACACAAATCTATTGGACTTATCCAAATTGTTGGGCCGTGAAATAATACAAGTCCAATAGAGGGGACCTGCAAGAAACACGTTAGCCCTCCGATGCCCAAGTTAGTGATCGATTTTGAGATAAAAAAGAAGAATGCCTAAAAAGATTATATAAATTGTAAATGATTACTATTAGGATGCTAGAATTCAAGATGATGTGAAATACGAGAGTAAAAATCTCTAGAACCTAGAAGAGACCTCGGTCCGAGAAGGGTATATGGGACTTCCGAGTTTTGTAGGGGTGGTTGGATGGATAAGAGTCCGAGTCTAAGGGGAGTACTGTAGGTCTGGACTCTTGGACCTGGGCTGGTGTATATGACATAATGCAAAATTTTAATTTTGAAAAATATTTCTTATTTAGTAGTACCATTTAAATTTAGAAAGTGAATTACAAATAATAGAAGTAATATAGTTCCTTATATAAAATAATTAATTTATTTTTAAAACATAATTATATAATACTAATATTTCAACGACAGAAACATAAATAATATCATGAACTTAATATTTTATGACTAACTATAAATAATATATTTATCTTTAAAAATATATTATACACATAAATTGCACGTCATGCTTCCTAGTGTTGAATAACATCACGGACATTTTTAATAAAGTTCGAACTCAAACTATATATGTCGAAGAAGGCTGATAGTTTGAACCAAATTTGCTTATATATATGATGGCCATGATACCCAATTAAGTTTTATTTTCTTATTTAAAAGAAATATAAAATATAATTTCCCACCCCGAAACACCAATTTCTTCATTTTCAAATATACGAGCATATGTGGCTCACTCAATTTAAAATTTTAAAAAATTATTATTTTCTTAAAAAGATATTAATTAAATTTGTTGTGAATGAAAATAAATTCGCCCAAAGAGGCCCAAGTAGCCCAAAAAAAAGAAAGAAATCGAAGGCCCATGATACCTACCGGGAGGCCCAAGACATCCTATGCCCATAACAATCTAGGAGACCAAGGATGTCCCAGCCCACTGTCTAACTAGGTAGGCCTAGACAACCCAAGTAACCCAAGAAGTGTAAAGGAGACCTAGGACATTCCTGAACTCGAGGCCTAGGACTGCCCTGAACTCGAAGCCCAAGATATCCCCCGACTTGGACCATGATTAAGGCCCACCAAAATATTCGGCTTAAAAGTCCCACACACATGGTAGCCCACTCTCCTACATGGCACCTCTTCAGCCCAGGTGTCGGCAACCACCTCGGACCACATCAGCCCTAGAATGACAAACGGGTAAGGAATGACTCCTCGGCAACTAGGACTCCTTGGCGGCTAGGACTCCCTGGACTGAAGCAAGACTCCTACTCTTAGATATGGATAAGAACGATTTATCCCTTATCCTAACTACCCCAAACCAATTTGCCCGAGAATCTCAAAAAGAGGATAGATAATGGACCTAGCACTCCCTCTATAAATACAGCTTTGGTCTCTCCAAGTCGAAGATAGAGGACACACGACGGACACTCTGAGACGTCTTGGGCACGTCTCTAACGTCCCTCACACCTTCTTGACGTCTCTCTCAATCTTCTAAAACAATCTCTAGCTCTATCTACTATTATTACGTGTTTTTATACTTTTTACCAATCTTATTTCACTATATCATGATTTTCCATCATTCACTCACTCTTTCACTTTAATTCATCTTAAATCTACTAACTTGGTGCACGGAGGGCTAACTCCTTTTATGCAGCTCCATTCTTCAGGATCTGCATTCACTTCGGCCCAAACCTCAAACAATTGTCCAATTCCACTGGACCCATGCATTTTTTTGCACGCATCAAATAGCGCCATTTGTGGGAACATAGAGCTTAGGACGTGAGTAACAATGAAAATACCTAGTAACACACTAAACAAGGAGAAGACCGTGGAAACAGCTGGTAGCGCCCAGGCTCCACTGGTTATACCAGGGACATCCCTGACCCCTCCAGTAGGATGACAGTCCTAGGACCTCCATGGCCCCCGCCAGTGGGATGATAGTCCTAGGACCTCCTGGCCTGCTGATCCGTTGACTGAGCCTCCATGCCTCAATACCTTATCAGAATATAAGCCCTGACCCATCCAGGCATTCCCCTCACTGAATAAATTTTCACATACAAGCGTTCCTCAGGGAATATCTATAATTTTTTTATCTTTAATAATCTTAAAAGTTTATTTTACCACACTGAATGTGCCAATGTGTGCTTTCTTGTACGGATGTAACGAATGAGACATCATTATCAAATTTCTCAAATTAAAGCCCTGTCCCAGACAGGCACCCTCTCATAAAAAGCCTTGTATTCCACACAGGCACAAAGGCCCTCCTCCGTGGAGGCAACCTAGCCCTCCTTCGGGCAGGTACTTAGGTCCCTGTCCCAGGCAGACACCCTATCATTAAAAAGCCTTGTCTTGCACACAGGCACAAAGGCCCTGTTCTGTGGATGCAACCTAGCTCTCCTTCGAGCAGGTACCTAGGTCCCTGTCCCAGGCAGACACCCCTCTCATAAAAATACCTATGTTCCACACAGGCACAAAGGCCTTATTCCGTGGAGGCAATCTATCTCTCCTTCAGGCAGGTACATAGGTCCCTGTCCTAGGTAGGCACCCTCTCATAAAAGCCTATCTTCTACACAAGCACAAAGGACCCTCCTCCGTAGAGGCACCCTAGCCCTTCTTCGGGCAGGTACCTAGTCCTTCCTTAGGAGATTTGTAAGCTCTGTCCCGTGCAGCATGTAAGCTCTCCTCCACGAAGGCATCTAAGCCCTGTTTCTCGCGGACACCTTATTCTTCCTCCGGAAAAGTTCCCAAGTCCTATTCTAATGAGGTCCCCCTCAAATAAACACCTCGTCCTCCGAGACACAATAATTTTGCTCTATGCAAGACTTATTCGTAATATATACATATTGTTATTATTTAAACATCTCTTTCAGAAAAACAGTTATAACTCAAACTCCCAACACTATTCCCGCACACTTTCTTTGTAGTAGAAGCACTCTTCAAACCCCTATTTCCCATTTTCGTGAAAAAATCATTCAAATCACAAAAAATGCATATCAAAATTAGAAAGGAACATCTACGAATCAAACACCGTTGGAAAGGGAAAGGGAAAGGGACCAAAGAACATATCCCTAAAGTCATGCTGGAATGTCATGTTTTGGACCTACACTTAAGCAAAACCACACTGTGGATGCAATGTCTAAATGTGCTCTGGACTCGGACGTCATTTCCGACATCCTGGTGCGGTCTCCATTAAATCACTTTTGCATTTCAAATGTGTTTGCGAGGTCGGGTGGTAGTTTATTTCTAGTCCTGTGTTCATGAAGATTCACGTTGATCGGTTTTGCGCTGATCCCATATATGATGCTTCATTATTGATTGTCTCTCGTCATACATATTCTGTCTTCAATTTCTCCCCCATCCTTCTACAAAATGCACACTATGTACTTTGTGGCACCTCTTCTGTAATCACATTCAAATCCCATAACAAACCCACATTTATCCCGATAAGATAACTCAATTTTTATCAATATTTATATAAACCTGAAATAAGTAAATACTCCATCAAAATTTTGGTATAGTATTCTTCACTATAATATATGAAAGGATAAATTCCATTTTAACCCCATATATTTTGTTAAATTAGCAAAAAAAATCCTTGTGTTTTGAAAATAAGCTAATCTCCCCCCCCCCCTCAATGTTTTAAAAATCCCAGCCAAAAAACCCCATCCTGTTAACAATTGACGGAATGAGGCATGAACGTGCAGGTGGTGTGCTTGGTTGTCGATTTCTGCCATTTTGGTCAATATTTTAGGTTCATGTGGGACTAAAATACCCTGTATATGTCTATCAATAGGGGAAATAGCATTTTTCGCCCCATAAGTTGGGTCTGTTTCACTTTTGGTCCCATTCATTACGTGATTAGCAGTTTTGGTCCCGTAACTTTTAAAAATTTGGCAGTTTTGGTCCCAAACTAGTATTCCGTTAGTTTTTTAACGGAGAATGCACGTGGCCGTTAACGTCTGTTTGTGGGAGGGAAAATTGGCGCCATTTCTGGTTTGGTAACATTATTGGAGGGAATATAACTACTAATGAGGACAAAAATCAAAGGTTAGGGCAAGAAAAGGGATTTTCTCTTCTTCCTCAAAAAATTTCAATCCAATCCTTCCTACATTGCTGTGAATTGAAGTGAAGTAGAAGATATCAAAGAATTATGTCGTAAACACACTACATTCAAACTTCATTACACTTTCAATAACACTAGCACTTAACTACAACTAAATAAATGCCGTAAAATGTGAAAATAACTTATATAATGTCATCTCACCACATTAAAATGAAAATTATTAAAATCATAGCTGCAATAAAAAAATATTGGAGTTGCTTTACCCTTTTCTGCAATATGGAAATCTCAGTCTCTTTTTTGTCCAATTTTCGAAGAAGTGAAGGAATTATGCTCTTAGCTCGTATGCACATTGGTGGGTCTTCCCACTGAAAGAACCCACACCCATTTGGAAAGTCATTGCAGCCATGAAATCGCCTACCCAGATTATAATTCATTCATGAAGTCCTCATTGCAGCCTTCTTCCCACAATAGCATATAACATTCGACCCACTTGAATCAATTGAATTATTTGTAAAAGACATAATTCTTTGATATCTTCTACTTCACTTCAATTCACAGCAATGTAGGAGGGATTGGATTGAAATTTTTTGAGAAAGGAGAGAAAAAGCCCTTTTCTTGCCCTAACCTTTTATTTTTGCCCTCATTAGTAGTTATATTCCGTCCAATAATGTTACCAAACCAGAAAGGGTGCCAATTTTTCCTCCCACAAACAGACATTAACGGCCACGTGCTCTGCACGTGGCCTTCTCCGTTAAAAACTGACGGAATACTGGTTTGGGACCAAAACTGCCAATATTTTAAAGTTACGGGACCAAAACTGCTAATCACGTAATGAATGGGACCAAAAGTGAAACAGGCCCAACTTATGGGACGAAAAATGTTATTTCCCCTCTATCAATATAAGAGACTAAGGCCTTTATGGCTTATTTTGTGTGCATTTTTTTATCATTATGACTAAAATATTAAGTAAATTGTATTTAAATTTATTACATTATAAAAATTATACATTATTTATTTTATTTTAAATTTTTTTAAAAATATATTTATAGTAAATATAAAATACCAAAAAAGTAAAAAAAATTACATTATAAAAAATAATATATTAAATTTTATTTTTCAAAATTAGATATGTACATGAATATAAACCTTAAACAATTATAATACATCATAATTTATAAATTAAATTTAATTATTATTTAGGTTAACTATTTTATTAATTACATTATTTTTTTATAAATTATTTTTATATTTTAGTATTGTGTATAAAACGGAAAAAGAATTCAATATATATATATATATATCAAATAAAATAATAATTAAATATCTAATAACTATTATAATTATCTAAAAACTAACTACAATTAAGTTAATTAAACCAAAATGAAGAAAAAACTGGGGGCAACGAACACGGGGGTGGGTGGGGGTGGGGGCCGTCACCCTTTTTCTTTCTTTCTTTCTTTTTTTTTTTTTTTGGGTTGTCGCCCTCTTTCCTTTTACTCGCCGACGGCACCGTCACCCAGATTTGATCTTGGCGTGGGAATAAGTTTTTTTTTTAATATTTTATTTATATATATAATAATATTTTTTTTGTAACTTCCAATTATTAGTCAACATAAGGGTATGGCGTTAGTCAAAAAAAGGGAGAGTGAGCTGAACTAGTAAACACGGAGGAGTGTTTTGCCTATTTTTAAATTAAAGGGGATTTTATACAATTTTGCCTATATGAAATAGGACAAAAGTTGAGTTTCTAGCTATTACAATACATAAGATACACATTCGGTCATAATTTAATATTTTTGTGTCTATATATAAGTAGAGCTCTGGATTCAAGATGGCGCTACTGACCCACTTGTACGACTGACAACTGGTGTACGATCTAGCTAGATGTGTCACTACATTCTATCTCCTAAAAAGTACATGAGGTGCTAACTCAGCAAGCATACTAATTGTTACTATATATACACACATATAAGCATGTACAATAGGAGACCAATATTATTCAATGACAACAATGAATCAATATTTGTCATGTAATCACGAAGTACAAATTTTAATGACACCGATGAATCGATATTTGTTAAATAATTCAGCTGCATCATGTAGTAATAATGTCGATAATCATGCAAACCTAATACCAGAGTCAAGCACCATCCACAACATAATACACATGTCATTATAATTAATTTTACGCCGGTAATCATGCAAAACCAATACCAAAATCAAGTAACCTACAACATGGTCACACATCATTATAGTTTAATTTTCTTAGGTATGGTTTAATTTCTTAGGCCACGCTTAGCCTACCTTGAGTATATTCAATTATTTTGTCGGCTCTTGTCATCTCAATCAATATCTCATATAATTGCCAGCACAGAGTACCCATTGTATGTGATATTCCCACACTGACCAAGTGTGTAGCAATCTCAGCACAAACATCACACTGAACTGGCACCCCCACAGCACCCCAATGTATCCACAGCTACCCGATACCCTTCGCCCATGATACCTAGCTGTATATTCATTTTCTCATATTATATATCACATCATCATGACAGCACATCTCGTTATCAATCATTACATCATCACAAACTATTGATGATCTGCACATTGACAACTTCATAACTTAACACTAGTCAATCCTTGAATAGAAACGTGTCACAATCATTCACAACCACTCCATTTATCTTATTTAACAACCAAATCGAAGTATCTCACAATTAATCACCATATGTATTACACTCAACCACTGACAAAATATATAGCAACCATGTCATAAAGCAATCATATCAGTTAAGCACATGACGATTCCTGATCAAGTTTACAAATAAGACCTAATTAACTATCCCTCATCTACTTTCCCAACTATTTGACTAGTAGAATGATTTGTTTAATCTTGGACATTGTTCTCATATCCTATAATGAATTATAAGACGTATAGTTAATGAATCGATAATATTGCAATTTCTTAATAAGGTCATATTCGTACACTTCTCATTAATCTCTGCATATCTCATTCTATAAAATTCGAATCTTTATTTTTGTTTTTTCTATATAAATTAGACTTGATTATTTTTCATCAGTATATATCTTGATATATTAAAATCAATTCTTATATTTTAAAAGTTTCCCTTACCACCCCTAAATTTGTAATCCTTACAGCATGATTATTGTTGACTTATTAAATAATAAATTTAATCATAATCATTAACTTTAAAAATTGTTTTAGCATTATAAGCTAAACATATAAGTTTTTCAATGGTGTATGATTTGTATTTTAAATTATAGAAATTAATTTTATTAAAAACTATCTTGCCATTTACTTATTTTTCCTGGATATAATCTCCGTCTCAAATTATAATTTTTCTCAGTCAGAAATGTAATTGATAAAAGTGTCATTTTTACATAAAATATTCATTTGTGTCTCTAGTTTCATTTATAACAAGAATCATACTAAATTGAATTTATATAATTAGTTATTCAAGTTTTATTACAACCTGATTTAGACTGTAACATATTCAAAATTTACTACTTTAAAATCCTCTAAAAAATCAAATACCCTTTACAAAATCACAATATTTTCAGAATATAATCTTCTATGTCTCTAGTTTAGTTTACGAAAGAATCCTACAATTTTTAATTAGTATAACTCAGGTTACAAGGTTTTAAGTACACTTTGTCTGATTTACTGTAGAATCAGGGAAATAGAAAGTTTTCTTAGTTTTACCCATTAAAACGAATGATTTAAATTCTAATCAAAACTATAAAATTTTGGAAGATATCCTAAAGTTTCTACAGATTCAAGAATCCCTATATTTGGACTAGTATAACTCTTTAAAATCACGATTTATAGAGGCTGATTGGAACAGAGCCTCTCCTAGTGTCTTTCTTCCATCTTATTGGTTTATTTTTCTAAAATTTCAATTCATACCCCCCCCCCAACAAGTATGCCTTCCATTCCCCTCCGCTACCCTTCACCGTTGCCCGCCCCTCACTGTCGGCGAGCCTGGCCGTTCCTCCCCTATATTTCTAGTTTTTCTGTATGTTTTTTTGTTAATATTGTATGTATATATTGTATATGTATGTGTATGTATAATTTAAAATTTTATTTTCTGCAAATAATTATTTTTATAGTTTTTATTTATATTATATGTAATATGTATATATATAATTTAGAATTAATTATATTTTGCCATCCAAATGACTGTTTTTACACTTTAGCATCTAAATTTTTCTTTTGTGTCAACTTACCATCTCAACTTTATGAAAATTTATATTTTACTATTTATAACTATTTTTAATTAATTTTTTATCGAAAAACCATCACATGCAACCCACATGTGATATTTAAGGTTATGTGATGTGATATTTTTTATATATGCACAGCATGTAATATTTTCCGGCAAAAAAATTAACAAAAAAAGGGTCGTATATGGTAAAATGCAAATTTTGCAAAGTTGAATGGTAAATTGACACAAAAACAAGTTTCCATAGCAAAGTGTAAACATCGGCATAGTTCGAATGATAAAATATAATTTACCGTATAATTTATAATTTTTGTTTATAACTTATATAAATCTAAACCATCGATAGATACAAGCCATTGATTTTTTAGATAAATGTGAACCGTTAATTTAAAATAAAAAAGATATAAACCATTGATTTCTTTATCAAATCTCCACCATTAATATATATGTTAAAGAAAATCCCACAGTTCAGATTTAGGGCTATAAACATCATTTTATAGGTAAAATTTAATCAAAATGTCACATAGGGCGCGTGTGTTGCACCTCTCGCATGAGGGGGGTATTTTGCTTTTTATATTTTTTTTTAAAAACACAAGGCGGTAAATTGAGAATTTTTTTTTCACAAAGGAGTAAATTGTTATATTTGTATAACACAAGGGGCGGGATGCATTTTGCTCTTCTTCTCTTCTCTTCTTTTCTCTCCACCACCTTTCTCTTTTCTCTTTTTTTTTGTGTTTTTGTTTCTACACTCTTCTTATACATATAGCTAATATATGTATAAATATATAGATATACATATATGTGTAGACATACATAAGTTAGTAGGAGTGTATATATATTAATATAATATTAGATATATATTGATAAGGATGTAGGGAAGTGTTTCCACATTCTTTGTCTTTATTCAACCACCTCATCCCCCTCATCTTTACAGTTTTCTCTTTTTTAACACCACAAATTTCTATTGTTCAAATTTTCACTCACCTTCAATAATTTACATGTCGAATAAATTTCTACTTAAACACCAAATAGTATATAAATCATCACACTACGTATCTATATTCTTGTGCTAATAAATGATCATTATGTGTTAAAAATTTGACGATGTTACATTATTAATACTTTGGAATCCTACCCTGAACCTATGGAAGTTTGTTGAGGTTCTCCTGCATCCCCTGGGTCGGTGTCTTACAGCTTTTGATATGATTCCAAGGTTTCTAATTTTAGAGTTGTGAGAATTCTTTATTTGATGGGGAGAAAAAACACAAGAAGATGTGGGAAAATTAAGGGTTCAAGTCTATTCCGCTAATTCAAAAAGTTGGAAGACATTCAACGTGGATTTTTCGTATTACATGTCACTAGGGACAAATAATGCCATTTTGAATGGGAATCCGTATTGGCTTGCAACCATTGACGAGAATGAGGCTATTAAGTATTTGGTGTGGTTTGATATGTCCAAATCGGTGTTCAAGACGATGCCTCTCTCCTCCCTTAATTTGGAGAAAAAGGCAAGGGTGCATTTTGCGGATTCTAATGGTGATCTTGTTGCGATAGTGCATGATTAAAATGAAGGCGAGGTGAAAACAATTGATTTTTGGGTATTTGATAATGTGGAACAGATGTGGAGGCACAATTACAATTATGGGGCCATTGCAATTTCACCTTTTTTTTTTTTTTTAACCTTTACTTCCTCAAAAAAGTCTATTCATCTCTTCTTCCGAAAACATGGTTCCCTCAGGCCTTAAAGTATTGTTCCATGTCCCAGAGGTCTTCGAGCCTTGGCATTTTGAATCCCGTTGAATGGTTGTGGTTTCGGGCTCAAATACGTCTAGAGCCGCAAGGCTCGATGTAATTGAGTTCACGAACCTCCAACCTATCTCCACTGCAAGCTCCCCAATTTGATCTGGTCCGTCACGCTTTGGACATGGTACAACAAGAATCGAATTAGCAGAAATCAAAAGGGAAAGAAAACTCTGCTCTGATACCTCCTAAAGCGAAATAGGCATGCGCACGGGTAGAGAGTCGTGCGGCCCAGGAAAAGCCTATTTTAGTGTAGCACCTGGGAGCAACCTTCTCCTTGCCGAGTTTTGCTTTTGATCTTTTTCTCAGTCTTTAGTTCGTTACTTTCTACTACTGATCTTCTCCTGTTGCTCGCTTCGTATGTTTCGTTGAGCTCGCTTTGAACTGAATTTCATCTGTATTTTGAAGAATGGAAAGTGGTTGGGGTAGTTCATTTGGAAACATATTTGTATTAGATCTGGAGACTAGATCTTTGAAGGAGTTTTTGATGAATGGATTTGTTTTGATTTTTCCTTACACTAGAGTTTGGCATTTGTGAAGGGAGTAAAGCAGGCAGGAGAATAATGAGGAAGAACCAGTGGGAAATTTTTGATGGAGCAGAAGCACTAGGGAGGTTTGGGACTGTCCTAAAAAATTGAATAGCTTAGATGGTATTGAAAATTTACATTTTCAAACTGAAATACCTTATTGTAAATTTGTGCAAAGTCATGGTTTTGAGTCACTTTTAAATTCTCTTATTGCTTGAGTAGTAACGAACTATTTAGGCGTGGGATGAAATGAGGAAATTATAACTAAAACTCGAAGGTAGCAAAACTCAATGATGTTTGTGTGTGATTTATATGACTATATAGTTTGATCCATTGTGGATTGTTCTCTTTACATCAAGAGTAGTGGCTTCTTTTATGTTTTATTAGTTTGAGCATCCCTTTCAGGATGTTCTCATAAAATAGCAAATTGCCATAAGTTCTAATAAGTGATTGCCATAAGTTCACACATACGTAGATTGGTAATTTTTTCTATACACTTTTCATCTTTTATCAATTCCTATTTATACTACTTGGTAGATTCTTAATCATACATCTATGGTTGTAATTAAGGGCTTTATAAAAAAGCTATGATTTCTTAAAAATTTCTAGGATATTTTGTATGTTTCCTCAAATAACTAAGATATATTAAAAGAAACACAATACTTTTAATATTCTTCCTTAACGTGTTTTTGGTAGACTCTGATCTTTGTGCAGAGTTCTTCAGAGTTGTTGCGCGAAAGTGCTTTAGTGAATATGTCAAGAAGTTATTCTTTTGTGCCGCAGTACTTGAGCTGGTTGTTTTCTCCTGGCAGTTCTCGAAGAGAGTGATACTTAATGTCAATATACATGTTATGTTCCATCATTAGTGGAATCTTGTATCATTGGTGGACATGTACCATTATTAGTGGATGTGTATCGTAAGATCGACCAGGCCCATATTAATACCTAACTCTAATATTTTGAACCAAATATTTAATTATGCATGGAGCAAATCTAGCATAATCATACAACCAAACACACTTAATCTGAGATATTTGAGTAAGATGGGATACAAAAAAAAAATTAGCGTCTATTAATACAAATAGACTCCATCAGCAGGCAAAAAAGCCCAAGCTGGATAGAATAATGAATGCCTTTGTTGAAGAACACTGGGAGCCTGAATACAGTCATTGCGAGCTCTCTTGCGTGACTTTATCTCTGTTCTTAGGAAGACTGTCAAAGGCAAATTGTTGCCACTATTGTTATTTGTGTACTATTACACAAACGAGCTCCGTTTCATCAGGAGCCATGCTCCAGAGAAGCAGGCCCTGAAATTCTCATTGGAGCAGCTACCATATTTATCTTTCACCAAGCAGCAGGATTTGACTCCCATGGTTCGAGCTGTCCCTCGGGTTTCACAGCATGCGTGGACGCATACCTGACTGCAGTTATTAAAGAGTATTTAAAAGGATTTATATCTAAGTTTGATGAGGGTCTATCGATTTTTTTTTTGACAAGGATGAAGGCCTATCTAAACTGAATGTTTTGTTTATGCAATCAGACGATGGATTGGCCCCAGAAAGTAGATTTTCTCTGGTCATAAAGCTGTTTTATCCGGTCCTGCAGGTGGAGTTGTTGGACACTCACAGACACTCTTTTTGGCTTGAGACAGAAAAGCCCCCCTTATTGGCTTTGATCTGAGCCGCTATGCTGGCAGTTATGAACATGTTATGACATGGGTCGTACGGGAGTCTAAGTTCAGCCACGAGTTGCTGGAAAGAGTTGAAAGCCAGTGCAAATTTGGGGTCGGAGACATATAGCGGTAAGGCTGATTCTTTCTAATCTATACCGTTCTTGGTCCTTCGAATTAACTTCCCTTTCTGGACATCTAAATCCCATGCACGTGGACCTACCTGATATAACTTGACAATCTCAAAGCACATAACATCGTCAAAAAAATCAAAATGCCTCAGGAGGAGGAGGCTGCAAGAGAGAGAGGATGACCATGGATGGTCTTGTCTTCATAATATGAACCATCTGCCGCATAAACTTGAGAATGCTTTTGCTGTTAGGATGGTTAATAATAAAAAAACTAAATCCCTACACCTCCCAATCCCCGCCACCAATCCATCACTCCTCACCACCGCCCTTGGCTCCAATGATTATATATTTTTTTTTTAAATTAACAATTGCATAAAGAAAATTCCCAACAGATACATTTTTTTTTTCTTACCGTTGGTGAATTTATTACCATTGGTTTGGTATAAATCTAACTAAAAAAATAAATAGGCAAATAATATTTTAACACGTTTAATTTATTAAGAAAGATCTTAAATATTTTTTAAAAAAAATTACTAGGGCACAGTAAAATTTTGAATCGTGAAATGTTGCTTCTCTGCTATTTTCGGCTTTAGAGAATAGCAATGATTGGGAAGTTACTGCACTCGTTTATTGCAGTGGCATTTTGTCCAACCGAAAGAGGGAAAAAAGATTTATTGCTAACGAAAGTTCTTCTAGCTGCTGCTATGAAACGGAACAAAGAGAGGGGCCATCTGATGTGCCCCAACAATTGTTTCAAGAACCTGTGTGCCCATGAAAGAATTTAAAGATTCCTTCTATTTATAGTCATTGTTACCTAGCGGTAGACGTTGCAAAGCCGATGGTGTGTAGTAGGTAAGAATAATCCACAATCTAGACTCCATCGGCAAGGCTTCCCAAGCTGGATAGAATAACGAATCCCTCTGTTGAAAAACACTGGGAGCCTGAATTGCAGTCATTGCGAGCTCTTGCGTATCAAGGCAATTGTTCCCTTTACGGACTTCGTCTCTGTTCATAGGAGTCAAGGCAAATTGTTGCCATTATTGTTATTTGTGTAGTCTTGAAGATGTACACAAATGAGCCACTATTGTTACTTGTGTACTCTTGAAGATGTGCACTCGCAATTGGAGATACCATATTTATTATATGGAACTCTAAGTTCAGCCACGAGTTGCTGCCCGATGCGGTAAGGCTGATTCTTTTCTAAACCTGTTCTTGGTGCTTCTTTCGAAGTACTTCTTGCAGAAAGTCTGCAACTCCCTTCCTTTTTGGACGTCTAAATCCCATGTATTCAAAGAATTCCAACGTGGACCTGATAAACAATTTGACCAAAGCAGGATAACATTGTCAAAAAGATTTAGGAGCAGGCTGCAAGAGAGTGACCATGGTTATGTCCATAATATGAACCATCTGCCGCATAAACTTGATGATTGAAAGGTGGCACAGAATTGTGTTATATTCCTTTTTCAGTTGATTTGCATTTAGTTCAATAATGTGTGCTTCTTAATTGGGATTCAAGTCTTTCTCCACTACTTTCAATTCTCGTTGTCTGCTTCAGCAAACTTATTTTACTACAACAATGGCCATTCATCGAGTGCTTAGTTATCAGCTGAAAAAGATCAACTTCAGCAGGACCTACCCAGCCCAGTTGATATCATCCATGAAGCAGACTTTTTCTGGTAGGATGTTAATTATATTGTGTATATATAAATTATAACAATATAGTTATTATTCTATACAATAGGAAGAACAGGCACCCTCGTCTCAAGCCTCCGTGCCCTTACGAGCACTAGCTGTGGATGTCAACAGTGGGCGGTTGTAAAAGGGGCCGAGTATTTGGTCTCAGCTCCGAGGCCCACCACACGATTGTTGGACCATCACAACCTTGCATCTCTACTGCTCCTACGCCCTCGCCGCCACAGCCGCAGAGTGACAACCTGCATGATCGAGTCCAGATGATCGAGCGTTACATCAGAAGTTGCGATTCGAACTGCCCTGATCGTGTAGTGCCCTAGCCTCTAGCTGACGCCCCGCACCCGACGACAACAACGACGAGCATGCGCCCCCAGATGGCCACGATTTAGATTAGGGTTTTCTTTTTTTAATTTTGTAAAAAAATACAATTTAAAATAATATTTTTATTTTAATAATGCATTTATTAGTATTTTTTTCATATTATGTGTTTTTTTAAATATTAAGTTGAAAAAACAAGTATGAAATTAAATAAATTAAAAATATTAAGTATTAAAAATAATTATAATAAATAATAAAATTGAATAAATTCAATATTAAATTATATTACAAAATAAAAAATTTAATTTTTTGTAATTGTTTTTGTAAAGGCTTTTGTAACGCCAAAAGTTTGAGAATTTTAAAGTCCAAAAAGAGTTGAAATGCTCTATAAGGTTGTTACAACAACAATTATAAGGATCGTTACAATATATGTACTAAAAGCAAATTACAAAGTCCGTTACTATGACCGTTACAATAAATGTTCCAAAACAAGTTACCAAAATATTCCATCACGTTACAAAAACTGTTACAAAAGCCGTAACAAATTAATAGGAAATCGTACCTAAGGGTGTTACAAAGGCAACTATAATTTTCACTCAACCGTTACAAAAGCAATTACAAACTATTTTTTAATAAATCGACTGAATTTGTAATGATCGTAGGGAAGGAATTACAACGACCGTTACAAGTTGTAACGACTTTTCCTCTGGCCGTTACAAATTATTTGTAACGACAGAAAAAGTCGCGGTAGGCAAAGCCGTTACAAAAGCCGTCACAAATAGAAAAGTCGTTCCAATAATCTTAAAGAACCGTTACAATAAATTATTTTTTTGTAGTGCTATATTTTATCATAATCATAAATTATGCTTATTAGTATTACTTTACCACCAAAATATTATGATAAAAACAAAAGTACCAGAAAGCACCATCTCAAAAATAGTCGAATCTTAAAATTAAGATAATATCATTTTGTTGGAAGTTACTCATATTAATTTTCAAAAATACTTCTAACTAATAAGATTTAAGTTTTACTTAAAACTTCATGATATTAATTAATAAGATTTTATATATTATTCGGACACTATTTTTATTTTAAATTTTACCGTGCCGTAGTAAATTAATTTTTTTCTTAAAGTATTTAAAAGTCTCTTCTAACAAATTAATTACAAAGAAATATTATTTTTATTTATATTTTGTAATGGATATATTCATCATTGCCTAAATATTTTAAAGGTATTAGGACTATTAAATAATCTTTTTTATGGTACTTTATTCTTTTTAATACTAATTTTTATTTATTATTAAAAAAGTTACTTAAGAAAGAATATGAGTGTCTTTTCACAATAGGGAATAAACATTTAGGATTCATACTTTTATATATGGTATAAATATAAATATAAATATAGATATATACATAAATGATGAACGAAAAGTGAATTTTTCATCCTAAGCTCGGACCAATAGACCTTCAATTTCTTGCATTTAGACCAAAAATTTAAGGAGTTAAATTCATTTTAACCCTTTGTGATATGAAAAAATAATAAAAAGTTCCTGTAAAAATTTAAATATAAAAAGTTATCCTTATATTATTAACAATGACTCATACAGCCTCCTGATCAACCTAGCCTAAGGGATTTTTTTTTTTTTTTAATATTCTCATTATCATAGGGGTTCTTAGATTTTTCTCTAAATTTAAGTGAAATAACTAATGTTAAGAAACACTGACTTGTTTTCCCTCTACATAAACTTGAATGGTCTCATCTCCCAAGCTCTACTTGATTGACAACGGAATCACCGCAACTATATAAATCAATCCTTTGCAATGTGGGTATGTCTCCAACACTTGAAAGGATCTCCTCCAGGAATTTGATATCCTCGAGAACAAGTCTCTCAAGATTAGGGAAGTGCATATTTTCTGCTCTCCACCGTACAAGCTCACTTTTCCAAATGCCTAAGACTTTTAGTCGGAGAAATTGCCCTTCAAATGGACTCCATTCAGGCCCCTTGACAGCATTATAGTGCAATTTGAGAACTTCAAGATTCGGCAAAGAACCAATAAATGTTATCTCTTCCCAGGGAATAGAGCAATACATCAAAGTCAATTTCTTAAGTGAAGTCGGGAAGGTTATATTCTTCAATGACAAAAAATCTTCAGCTTCAAGGAAACGCGTTTCAAGTTTAGGCAGATGGACGACATTGTGGAGACAATAGTATGACTATTCTGCGCTACTGTCTTCTCCAAAATAACAAATTCTCAGTTTCTTAAGGTTTGGGACTCTTTTAATGATGTCCATTGTACATCTGAAATTTCTTATATTGGAAAGTGTTTGTAGGTTTTGCACAACAATAGAATCTTGAGTAACTATTGGATCAGGTAAAACAGCACGTCCGGCTACAGTAAGATGTCTAAGTTGCGGCATTTCCCAAATTTCAGGTGGTAGAATTATTTTACAGATACCCCAAAGCATACCCAAATATAAAGTTTGTAGGTTCCAGAGTAAATGTACTGCAGATTGAGACCTAAATTCTAGATCATTATGATAATTCACATGAAGGTACCGCAATTTAGGGATCCAAAAATTCTATATCATGTTCATCGAAAGCCTTCACCCGCACAAATCTTAATCTAGTAAGATTTGGATACATCTTTTTACAGTCATTGCACACCGGAAGACTTGCAAATGATGTCGATTGTGAGGCAACAACTTCAGAGAGATCTATTTATTTGGACAGTGAATCGAGAACGACATAGAAAACATGAACCGCTGCCCCTAGTGGGCCATGAGTGCGAATTTGCCCAATTCAACTTCTTGTACTTTTGGGACACGAATAAAGCATTCCTTATGAGATTCCCTCAAACATAGATTTCTTAAAAGATCATGAATGCCGCACGTTTTAGGTTTCCCTCTATACGTGCACTTACGAATCAAAATCAAATTTCTGTCAATAAGGTCTCTTAAATATTCGTTTGCTATGTCTTCCAAACTTTTATTTGATGTCGGCTTTAGAGATCCTTCGGCAACCCATAATTTGATTAGGTGGGAGACAGAGATTTCACAATCTTCGGGAAAAACTCTCATAAAAAAAACATATTTTAAGATGAATCGGCAAATTATTGTAACTCAATGACAATATTTTTTCAAACAATGCTCGTTATCTTCTAAATTAGAAAATGAGTTTATATTTCTTGCAACCATCTTCCAATAATCTCCTCTCATGTTGGAATTTGCAAGCAACCCACCAATTACTACAAGTGCTAGAGGAAGTCCATTGCACTTCTTTGCATATTCTTACCAATTTCCTCTAATTCAGGATACGGACAACCTTCTTGTCCAAAGGTTTTTTGACAAAATAAATTCCAACTTTTATCCATCCATAAAATCCACCCTATAGTAATTGTGAGAGCTTAAAGAAACTGCCACATCCGATAGCCTAGTGGTAACCAAAACTCGAATTCCATTCCTAATATTTGGAAAGAACAACTTGAGATCATTCCAAGCACCAGTACTCCACATATCATCCATAACAATCAAATATCTTCTACCAAATAACATTTTGTGCAACTGTTGTCCTAATTCAGCTAAAGTTTCATTACTTACTTGATCTTTTCTATCACTAAGAAGGCGCATAAGAATTTCCCTCGAGCTATACACTTGGGATATTGTAAGCCAAATTCGTTTATCAAAGTAATGGATAGTATACGGATCATCAAAAACATTTCTAGCTAGAGTGGTCTTACCAATGCCTTCCATCCCGACAATCGGAGGATTTTGAGATCCGGTTCATGTAGTGAGCTCATCCATGACTCGGATCAAGTGTTCATCAAATCCCGTAATATTATTCTTGCCAGAGGAAGGAAGTACTTCCGATGATCTGGTAGGCAGTGAAATTATGGACTTTTTTTCTTGCATGTTGGTCCATTTCTCTTTTACATCATCAACTCTCCATGATGGAGTTGATCTTCCCAATCACTTTGTCTATCTTGACAAAAAGATGAGAGGAAGTTGTCTCGATCTTGAGACCCAACACGAAGTTGATCCACCACATGACAATGAATGACATCTTCTGCTTCATCTGCAATGACAGTAATTTGCCTCGCCAGATCCTCAATTTCTTCGCTTCTTCTCTCGGAATGAACTTCAAGAAACTCCAGCAACAACTGAACTTTATCCTGCAGGCTTTGAACTCGTTTCGAATCCAGATGAAGCCGATGCCGACGAGCAGGATGTTGGACATTGTCCAAAACATGCGTAAGGGAAAGTAAGGCTGCATAAGCTGCTACTGCCATCGCAAGTAAACCCCAGTGAACGATGATCTTTGCTGGAATTGAGTCACAAGCAAAAACAAAGAAAAAAACAGATAACACAGATGAAACTGATTATTGTTTGCGCAACT
The DNA here is from genome assembly GCA_034509725.1 of Sesamum angolense. Classification (NCBI taxonomy): domain Eukaryota; kingdom Viridiplantae; phylum Streptophyta; class Magnoliopsida; order Lamiales; family Pedaliaceae; genus Sesamum; species Sesamum angolense. The sequence goes on from JACGWL010000009.1 coordinate 13,839,433, forward strand.
CACCAACAACTCAACTTTTCTTAAAGCAAATTACTTCTCTGTTTAAAGAGATAAATGACTTGCATTTTTTTCCTTTCTTAATAACTATATTTTTCCATCTGATGAGCACCACTTTCCAAGTAAAATGTGAAAGAGAGAAATTGTATGTCAGGAGATTAAGCTAATCTATTTCCTCAGTCCCGATGCTCAGGTGGTTTTGAGTTAGAGTGTTATGAATGTATTTAGGAATAATTTAACTTTTCATACTTAAAATATACTCTTTTTAAATTTTAAAACCTTAAATTTTTAAAATCATCAGATTTGGTACTCAAAGATTTTAAATTTCATCCGCTTGAATACATTTCGTTAATTTGATTGTTACAACAAACGGTTAACCAATTTTGGAGGAAAAATTAGGTGGGAATTTGTCTATGGGCATATTTGACTTTCATTTTATTCAACACACAAAAAAAAAATTTATTTTGATTATTTTGATTTCAATTTTATAATTGAGGACAGTAATTTTAAAAAAAATTTAACAATTTTGCTGGAAAAAAGCACATTTTTTTTCTTTAACCCAATTTCTATAAGAAAAATGCTAATTTAAATTGTTATTAAAATACCAATTCAAACATTCCTCTAAATACAAATTATTATGAAAATAAAAACGCATGCTAAATGCAAAGTAATGTAGAGATAATGATCATCTAGTGATAATTTAAAAAAAACTAAGAGTTTTATGTTCAATCATCACTCGTATTGTTTGCAAAAAAATAAGTAGAGAAAACTCGAATAAACTATTCAAAGGGTGTCAATGTACTTTTGACTCAATAAAATTGCACATTCATAATTTGATATATTATACCGTAGTTTGTGCACAAATAAGAAATACATTTCAATTATGATTTTTGGCTGAGATAATTTTGATTATAAATTTATTAAAACTTCTATTTCACACAATACAAAAAAGCAAAAAAAAAATATTTATTGAAATAATTAAAAGAAAAGTATGAAAAATGATAGCATAAATTTTCAATAAATAGAGTATGACAACATTTGCGTTGTGGCCAAGCAAAAAAAGAAAAAGAAAATAAATAAAATTGGTTTAAATATTTACTTTTTTAGATTATTTTCATCAATTATGAAATTGAAATCGAAATGAACCAAAATTGATTTTTTTTTTTTTTTGTGTGTTGAATAAAATAAAAGCTAAATGTGCCCTTATATAGACAAATTCCCGCCTAATTTTTCCTTCAAAGTTGGGTTGACCGTTTATTTTAACGGTTATCTTAACGGAGGGTACTTAGACAGATGAAAAATAAAAAAATTGGGTATCAGGTTTGATGACTTGGAAATTTTGGGGTACTAAAACTGAAAAAAGTATCTTTTGGTATGAAAAGTGAAATTATCACAAATTGGGTTAATATATATATATATATATATATATATATATATAATATATATATTTATATATTATTGTCCTCAATTATAAAATTAAAATTAAAATAATTTTTTTTGTGTCTTGAATAAAATGGTAGCCAAACATGCCCTTATATAGATAAGATCCCGCCTAATTTTTCCTGCAAAATTGGGTTGACCATTTGCTTTAACGGTCAATTTAATGGAGAGTACTCAAAAAGATGAAAATTAAAAACTTTGGGTACCAAGTCTGATGACTTTGAAATCTAGGGTACTAAAATTAAAACAAGGGTATACTTTGGGTACATAAAATAAAATTATCCCAATGTATTTTATTCTATTTTAGTAAAAGTATGTTATTTTTATTTATTT